>BQKZ01002784.1:46687-58534 GCA_036244855.1 Temnopleurus reevesii | reverse complement strand
GGGGGGGGGGGGGGCTGCAACACCATTTTTTCACCCGGTTAAATGTGATCGGTTATAAAGTAAAATATTTTGATGGTCCTGGCGGATCGACAAATCTAAACAAAAATATTGGTTTTAATGCATAAATTAGATTACCATGTTAAAGTCGAATTCAATTCATTATCATTACTTGTAATCAATTCATAGTCATGAAAATGATTGAAATTCAATGATAATCAATCGAGTTTGATATGGAAAAGTTAATCTACTCCATGCATTAAAACCCTATTCTTTACAAATTGATTGAATCGTCTACATTCATATTGAAAAACTAAACTTCAGCTTTTCAAGATGAACCTAGACTATTGACATTAATGTCATAAACGTCGACCCAGTCACAAACGTTATGATACTTTTGTAGACTAAAAATACACTTCCTATCTGGCTGCTACTTTCAACCAGTTGTAATATTTTTTTCGCTACATCATGTTTTACATTATTTTTATCTTGATTTAATATGTGTTATGCTGTTGTTAAATGGATTGATGAATTAAAAATTCCCATATGGCTATGGCATGTTTTTTTTTGTTATCCGAACTGATTCCGATTTTATTTTGTTTTTATACATGCTTGTACTAAATATCTTTGTATTGTTTTGTATCTTTTTAGTTTACGTTGTAATGTTTTGTTTCGTTTCTTTACATGTATTATCCTATGATTTGTGATTTGTGGAAAATAAACTTGAACTTGAACTTGAACTTGAACACATTCGCGCAAAAAAAATGCATCATACACAAAATGTGCACGTTCACATAAAACGAACATTTAATCATTTCAGCATTCACCAAATCCCTAGCGTTTTTATGGAATATTGCGGAGCTATCACGATATAATCACCTTATTATGAATCATCGGTGGTAATATCCCCCACACAAACACCTACATGACCTACGCATAAACTCAACTAGACAAGAAAGGCCTCAAAATAGAACAATATTTTCCTTCGGGGAAAACTTTTTAAAACAAGTTGCAGAATGCAATGCTGATGGAATGAGGGTCGTTCACTCGGTAAGGAAGGGTTCGTTGCTATTTGGTTGCTAGGATGCCCGTTTTTTTCATTCATCTACTAGCTTGAATTGTTTCTACGATGAACAAACAGTATGCCCGATGTCACGTTTTTCTCCACCATTAAAGGGGATCTACACTCAGACATTAAAGTGCTATCATTAAATAAAGAAAAATAAGATGAACAAGCTGTGAAAATTTGAGCAAAATCGGATAATCCATTCAAAAGTTATGAATTTTCAAAGTTCTTCATGTACGTTGCCAATTCAAGGATGCCCAGCACAGGTGGAAATAATATCTTTGAAAATTCATAACTTTTGAACGGACTATCCGATTTTGCTCAAATTTTCACAGTTTGCTCATCTGATTTTCCTTCATTTACTGACTATACATTCTTTTCTGGGTGTAATTCCCCTTTAAGGGTAAAAATAATGGCACAGAATTTGTGAATTGACATGAACTTGGTATCGGAACACCATGTACTCCTTGATACACACACGCACACACACACCCACACACACGCACGCACACGCAAACGCAGGAACATTACACAATGTAGCAGTACACTCCCTNCTCTTATACACATCTAGATGTGTATAAGAGACAGCCCCCCCCCTCTCCCTCTATAACGATAGAATTTTCTTTGCAACCTGCTGGAAACCTCTCCTAAGATCAGCCTAATCAGGACGCCATATTAAATCTGATTTGGTGATGAATTTCTATTTCTAACTATCATTTCGGCATGTGTGTCTCTGACATGACCGTCTTATGAGATTAACGAGGAACCAACCCTTGGAGCGGTCGTGCTCTCATTGAATGACGAAAAATCAGATGAACCAACTCTGAAAATTTGAGCAAAATCGGACGACCCGTTCAAAAGTTATGGCTTATCAAAGTCACAGAGATATGACGATCCCTACTGCTGATGGGGAGCTGTGCGTACAAGAAAACGAAACTTATTTACCGCCCATAATCCAAAAGAAATTACTGTATGTGAATCAATAGTTTTCATTACATCCCGAATAGACGATTTCAAAGGGAGAAATACATTTGGCTAGCTTTGGAATGTGAAAACTGGTTGAAAATACAAATGCGTAAACACATTAAAACATAATTCATCATCATGTCTACCAGAATATTGTTGATATTTCAGGAACGCATGCATATGTGCGCCCACAGACGCACATTCAAACACAAAGACACATCACGTTCATGTGATACAAAGTGAGATTTTATGCCAAGTCATTAATTATAACATTGTGTTTTAAAAGCGTGATTAAGCGTATGTTACAACCCTCGTATGACTCATACCTGAAGTTGTAGTGACATGTGTTATCTTATCAAACAATCGGGAATCCCACTGTTAGTGAATTGAATATCACAAGAATCAGACAGTAATTGAGTAATAGAAAGCTATTTGGCCGATTCCTGACAGGTATCGTTTCCGCTTCCCGCCACTTTGCCATCCCATTGATTCCGTTTCCATGGTGACGCGTCCGTTCACATTGACATGGGTTTCCGAAAGTGATATCAGGGGTTGAGTGACGGATGTGATACCCAGGATAGGTGGCATCTTCCTAGCTGGACAGTGATCGGGAATTGGCATTATTTTGATCTCATTAATTGATTGATTAATTGATTGATTGATTAATTTATTTATTGATCGATTAATTGATTGGTTGACTGATTGATTGATCAATTGATTGATGGGCGGCATGGTGGATTGGTCATAGCTCTCGCCTTTCAACCAGATGATCCTAGGTTCAAATCCCACCCACGTCGTCAATTTCCTTCAGCTCAAGAAATTCACCCACATTGTGCTGCACTCAACCCAGGTGAGGTGAATGGGTACCTGGTAGAAGTATTTATTCCTCAAAATGTCATGTGCGCTGATGGCTGCCGGGCTAAAGCCAGGGTAATAATAAGGTAAAGCGCCTTAGGCACTCAGCAGAGTGGATACGTATGTTATATAATTTGCATCTATCATTATAATAATCAAATATACAATGCACTGAGAAGTTCTAGTTGAAATTATGGATTGTGAGGTGACTGGAAAATAGTCACTATGCCGGTCACCGAAGAATCCATAATTTCATATAGTACTTCGAAATATGTGCATGGTATATTTGATTTATATCCTACACAAGTAAACCGAAATAATAGTCAAATTTATATCCTACTTGTAATCTGTCGATGAAATGAATTCCTCCAAATCATCATCATCTACGAGACTGAATCTCGGTTTATCGTCGTTGATTTCTCCACTGGGTGCCGCCATTGTTGTTTATATTTCGACGACCTTTGATCTCGATATCGCGGTATCGATAGCTGAAAATCCAGTTATCGTGTTTTCTTGANCCACTGTTAGTGAATTGAATATCACAAGAATCAGACAGTAATTGAGTAATAGAAAGCTATTTGGCCGATTCCTGACAGGTATCGTTTCCGCTTCCCGCCACTTTGCCATCCCATTGATTCCGTTTCCAAGGTAACGCGTCCGTTCACATTGACATGGGTTTCCGAATGTGATATCAGGGGTTGAGTGACGGTTGTGACACCCAGGATAGCTGACATCTTCCTACCTGGATTGAGATCGGGATATACTATTGTTTAAATCTCATTGATTGATTGATTTACTGATTGATTGGTTAATTAATTCATTGATTGACTTATTGATTGATTAATTGATCGATTGAGTGATAGGCGTGGTGAAGTGGTCATGACTCTCGCCTTTTAACCAGAGAGTCGTAGGTTCGAATCTCACCCATGTCGTTAATTTCCTTCAGCAAGAAATTCATCCACATTGTGCTGCACTCAACCCAGGTGAGGTGAATGGGTACCTGGTAGGAGCATTTATTCTTCGAATTGTAAAGTGCGCTGGTGGCTGCCTGGCTAAAGCCAGAGTATTAATGAGGTAAAGCGCCTTGAGCACTCAGCGGAGTGGATACGTATGTTATATAATTCGCATCTATCATTATAATTATTATTATTTCGTGGCAGTGAAAATCAAACGATGAATTTGATGGCATCGTTTAATCTGTTCGTCTTTCAAGTATTATAATATCATATTGATTCGCTAAAGTTGGATTTTCCTTTGGTGCAGTCATTCTAAATCAACAACAAAAAATAGATAATGAACAAAATTTAACACTTTGCAAATACATTTGTTGCAAGCTGTAAAGTTAATACGGTAATAATGCAGTTTATGTTACTACTATTAATTTTACTTCAAGTACTACTACTACTACTACTACTACTACTACAATACTACTATTATTGGTAATATTTCTTCTATCGTCACAACTTCTTCTTCTTCTACTACGAGTAGTAGTAGAAGTAGTAGTAGTAGTAGTAGTAGTAGTGGTAGTAGTAATAGTAATACTGTTGATAATAATAACAATTTAAATAATAATAATGATAGATACTCATATTTCTGTGCAAAAATAGCAAATGGACGCTCAAGATGCTCAAGGCGCTTACAATAGGGGAGAGAATAACTTGTTGTGCGTCACCGTCTTTACGATTGACCTTACTATTTTTGTTCTTGAGAAAACCACAACAAACGTCCTAGACAGTTCTTGAAAGCGACCAAGGAACTTTAATTAATTTAGCCATCAAGCTTGTCATGAGGGTGGGAGGTTACGAGAAACATCAGCAACGACTGCTGGGCTGTATCTGCCTGAAAAATGACTAAAACTCGGTTGCAAAAAGAAGAGTAAAATGTTCTTAATATTTCCTTTCAATCAGTTTGCCTGCAATACATCTATCATCAATAAGGATTAAAACGTTAAACCCCAGCCTCTCAACTGCTGTCAAACAAATCCTGAAGCTTAGAGATCGGTCTCACCTTCGAATCTCAAATATTTATATTGTTATTAAATTTCAGTTATTCATATAGGGATTTCACTATTTTTGTTTCTCTCTCTCTCTCTTTACTCTGTTCTATTCCTATCAGTCTATTTGTTTTATGTTAATTCGTTATTTAGTATCTTAGTTTGTTTAGTTAGTTTGTGAGTGTTATAGTTTTCCCAGTATTTATGATTTATTCATAAATGTATAGTAATGGTGTGGCAATATGTATCAAGCTTTAAGCTTATTTTGTCAAACCTCTGCATATTTCAGTATTGGAAACGCAAATCCTCATCACTATGTAATACTTTGTATCTCCATGTGATTGTAACTATGAAATGCGCAGAAATAAATAGATAAATAATAATAATAAATTACATTCATTAACTGTTCTTTCATGCAGATACACTGGGCTTACGATGGGTACTGTCATGTTCTTTTTTCCTCTTGACACACAAACATCATGCTATCAATTGAATGATTTTTGTGTTGGGTGGAAATAATTCTTGCCTTATCCCAACATCGATGAACACTGATGGACAGTGCTTTTACCATGTTTACCGAGAAGCTGAGAAATAAAATCTCAGGCATTCTCGGGTAGGAATCGAACCCACGCTCTCCTGATGACTAGACAGGTGTCTTACCACTAGACCACCGAGAATCGATGGAAGTGGCGGGCTCGATTCGTGTTATAGCAGCAGGTACTGCGTAAATATCAATTTAATGATTTTTGTGTTGGGTGGATAAATAATTAAATAATTCTTGCCTTATCCTACCCAGGAATGCCTGACATTTTTTTCTCAGCTTCTCGGTAAAAGCACTGTCAATCAGTGTTTATCGATGTTGGGAGAAGGCAAGAATTATTTAATTAAACATCATGTTGTTGGTCAACGGTTGTGTTGGCTGTAAACGACAATGCTCTGTGTCAAGGAGACCCCAACACAAGCTTTGCTTTTAGGATCTTCACCTCCTTAATTTTTACTATGTTGTCTTATATTTTCCTATGTTTATTATGTATTTTGAAAAAGGAAATAAATGTTCTAATCAATTAAAAAAATGCATATATATGCCCGAGGCATACCTTGACGATTTATTCCATTTCGTGCAGCGTAGATTTAACATGGGCGTAAAATAATCGCAAGAACCTTGTATCGTCTTTATCACACTTTATCGGGCCGGAAAACTTGACTTCTAAAAGTTTTAAAGCCCAAATCATCTCCTAACCTTCGAATCAATAATTCTTAGTGGCTCAAGAAATTACAGTTTGTCATTACATTCTCGACTGCTTGATATTTCATGAAAAAAAATCGTTCGACTTAACCGAAGATACATTTTGTTTTAATAATTTTTGTCGGATTTTCTAGGGCGTATTTGGCGATCATATTGATATGAAGATTAACATTCACTAAATCTTCTGTGATTAAGGCGAATGTTGCATTTGCGAATTTTTCTTCTGAAAACATAATCGTTTTAAAGAAGCTTTTACTAAATAGCTACAATTATGATGCTGAATACATTTCAAAGTCTGAAATTGATACCCTAAGTAGCAGTAATTATCCGGGCCTTCAGAATTAGCCAATGCAACATCCCCCACGTTAAACCCCAGTTTCATACGTGACGTCTTAAACTTTTTTAAATGGTTAATGCTGGTATTTAGCCAAAACATAGATTTAACAATTAATGTTATTATGATTATGATTCACGTTTTATCTTGTATGCTATATTGAAAAGGACTATTCTGAATAAATCCTAACACTGGGCGCTATATAATGCAATCAACAGAGGCAGAGTGTTTCGTAAATATGTATCTACGTTCTTCTTTTTCTCTCTCTTTCTCTCAAGTATAAAGAGGAAGTGGAATTAATAGCCAGCTTCTTGCGTTGAACCGGTCAAGTCGCTGAGATTTGATGATCCAAAAGGCTCAAAACACGCATGTTGATATTCAACTTCTTGTAATACATCTTGGGAGGTGCTTCCCCAAGTTACGACTTTTTTTAAGAACTAGGCGGTTGGTATAAATATATTTTTGATCATTGGTTGATGATCTTAATATGCAGATAGTACTACCCCGCAAGGGTGCTGCGATTCTTATTTCGTGCGCACACCCTGGGTGGTGAAAAGATAATATATTCAAATATGACTAACTGCACAATTGATTGTAACTCTACTAAAATTTACCCCTGTCTTTCTTAAAACCGTTCGTAACCTTAAGTCCTCCTCACACCTATGCAAAAATATTCAAATATTCAAATGACTTGGCACAAATGATGACTGGAAAGTGGCTGGACGAATGTGGGTTGAAGCAATTACGTCATGAATCCATTTTGGCGCAGACAAAAGGAGTTGAATACTAATGAAGACCTAACGTCAATGACGATTTCGATTTCTACGGGTCCTGCGGTATAAACCTATGACAAAGATCGAAAGTAGACTTTTTGAAGATGGGCAACTCCGCCAAAACCCATCATGATAGATTTTGGGATCCTGTCAATTTAAAGATCGTCAAGAGTTGTGAAAGAAAAGTTAAGCGATTCTTGTTTAAACGAGTTTGGGAAGGGAATATTGGTCAAAAGTCTCGCTCCCGTTTTGGATTCCCAATTCCACGTTAAACCAGGGGCTCGTATCATACCTTGAAATATTTCCATTCATTATTCGATGGCAAATCATGTACAAAGTGTGCGATGATTGATCACAAAAGTGTTTGTTTCTCTTTTATGTTCTTATTGGTATTTTTAGGAAAAAAAACGTACTAGTTTAATATGAGATTCACATCTACCATCAATGTTCGCGTCTAACGAGTAACGTGACATGATTGATACATTTATTTGTTATTTCATATATTGACCAATATTTTAAGAGAATGCCCCCACAACAAGCTTTGGGTATCACGGGGGGGGGGGGGGGGTCCTGCATGATGGAAAATAAAACAATGTAAGTTAAACATATTACACATTTCAAAAGTCTGAGTTTGACTGGAAACAAGCTATGACATCCGGAAAACAGTTATTCTAAGAAGGCAATGACAACACTAATGATGAGAAGATAATGCCAGTCATTATAACATTAGACAAACTACAAACTGTAAACCATAATATTTAGATAAACTTATCTCCGAGGGATCAAATCGATTGATATGAATTAGTGTAGATGCTCATTAAAAGATTTGAAAATAAGTATATCCCCAAGTTTCATTCAACCTCAGACAATGATTCAAGGTCCTTTAATTTCCAATTCTCTCTCTCTCTCTCCATCTCCCTAATCCCATAATCATTCACTTGTTCATCAATTTGTGGTGTCGGAAGGGTTGATAATTGAGACTGCATTTCCAGAATGTTAGGAGGGACGGCTGGTCACTTGCGTACATGTCACATGAGTTGACCTCTGTTTCCGGTTTGTATTCGAGGATGGAATCACGCGCAGAAACGTCGATTCGTTCTTCAGCTTAGTCATCCACTCCGAATAGTCTGCACCATCAGGATATATTCCATTAATTCGACGTCCTGTACGATTTATATCACATGGATTGCCATACCTACTTTTACGCGACTTTAAACGGGGCTTTTTGGCTGAGACTAGGCGCTCCAAGGCGGTTTTGAGAAAGATAGTTCGCGTTGCAGCAGACATCCGAATTTTGTGCGAGACAAAAAGAGCGGGAAACATCAAGATGCGCTGCAATTTGAGGGGTGTCTCTTGTCTAATTGCATTGATTTGCTGATGACATCGTCTGTGATTTCAGTCTGACATGTTAACGAATAGAAATGCTCTAGAGGATCGCTATATTACTACGGAACATTTGCTCGGCGTTCTTCAAGATCTAAAATCTATTCTAGAAGCGATGCAGCCTTGAATCTAGTTTTAGTTGCATCCAACGTCATGATTTGTTCACAAAAGTCAATAATAAGACTGTAAAAATCAATATGGTCAACAACTGGCCCGTTTGATCATTTTTGTTGGCTGTTTATTATTTACCTTGTCATAAATTAAACTCGATGGATGATTTTTGTCAACGATTCGCCTTTCAACAACAGTGGCACTAGAGTTCATCATGTGGAAACCCGACCAATTGAATTAACCTTTTTTTGCACGTTGTGGTGAGCCAGCTACATGTTCGTTCTTCGTGTGCAATGCGATCAATAAATTTATTTTTTGGTACAGTTGATTTAATCATGAATCGTACACATTACATCATCAAACTCTCACGCATGAGTTCGCGATCCAAATCTATGTACTTGCCGCGTCATCTTCAGCCATGAAAGTAGCCAAGCACCTGTGGTCATTGAAGGTCAGTTTTTAGCTTTGACCACTCGCCCACTTGGAACTACTCATTAACATACGTCATAATGGACATGGTCATCTCTTTGTCTTTGGCACTTTCCCAGCTTGGCTTGTACTTGTTGAACCTTCGTACCATTTGATAACAATTCTGACTAAAATGCATCCATCGTAAACAATCGTTTGACGTCCGAATGTTTTACTCGAAAGCCTACTATCATCGAAACAAGATGGACCAGTGAGTTGAGTAAACTGGAGACCAATGATTGCGAGCACTTTCCTCTGTGATGTCCGGGGGAGTTTCGACTTATTCTACTCATTGTTTGGACATTCGGGTGATGCGCTCATTTCCGAATGGTTGAATCTTCGCATCTCCCAGCTATTAACATTATTGAGTTGATGGCATTGACTTTAAAGACATTTTAAGCTGACAGGACTATAAGCTATCACCATTGTTGATATTTGGACTACAATCATCGTGTTCGATTGACTGTTTGGAATTCTTTTTTCTATGTTTGGTGCCTGCCATACAGCATAATAACCGGCCTGATTAACTTGCCTGATTCACTTTTCATCTACTAGTCAAACTAAATTATTAATTTCTTTCTTATTATATGTCAGGAATATAAGGTGCTATTGCCTTGGACATTTGGAGTAAAATTATCACGGTAAACCTGTAGACCTTTAATAGATTGGAGTCACGTATATACAACTGTCTTTTATTTTTGACGCCACAGCTTCATAGCCTGTTGTCAATGGTGCTCAAAATACCTTGCTTGTCATAGTAACTGTCATATGAAAAGAAACATTATCATAACTTCCGCTCGTGTGACATTTGCTTTCATTCTATTTCCTCAAAATCCAGTCTGCTATTAATGATCTTCGAACTTCATTGTTCCAAAGGAACACAGGAAGCAAAATCTGAGTTAAAGCACTCTGAGTAACCTTTATTTATGCTCACCGAGATTTGGAATTTCCACTAGTAATCGGTTGCCAAATCGTAACAACAGAGCCTAACATTGTCATTGTCCCCGTGCAGTTGGATTTATAAACGTTTGGTCTGATGTGACGGAACTATACAGTCATGTCGCTTAATATAACAGGTAAGAACAATAACTGTATCAATTTTTGTCAACCATTGATATGCCTAATTATTTCTCATCATTTCTATCTGAACTATTTCCGTAAAATTAAGTCGTACACAGATTTAATGCTCCTTAGTTTGCAATGCTATTCAAATAGGAACCGTCTTGTGATTGTTGTGTCAGCACAGTTCAATTCACCGCGTACGGATCTATTGTCCTTTGGACGACTTCATTTTTCGAAAATAGTTTATTTCGCGTTTTAATTATATATAGCTATATCATCTATTATTGTGGAGGCGTCGTGGTTTAGTGGTTCTGACTTTCGCCTTTCAACACGAGGGTCGTAGGTTCGAATCCTACCAATGGCGTCAATTTCCTTCAGCGATAAATTTATCCACATTGTGCTGCACTCAATCCAGGCGAGGTTAATGGGTACCGGTAGGAAGAAATGCCTTGAATGCAGTGAGCGACGAATGGTAGCCATGCTATAACCGGGTAATAATGCACAGAGTGCTTAGAAACATTTCGTTAATAAGCGTTATATAAATGTTGTGTATTAGTATTATTATATCTTTCAAAATTGACCCATAACTCGTGGTCTATATGCTATGAGACTCTCTTATGTCCCTTCTTAATTGGTATCCGGTGGAAGTTTTGTCTACTTAAAATGTGCTAGTCCTATTATTTTGTATTTTTGTGTATTTGTTTATATGGCGAATAAAGATGCCATACATATTATGTAGACTTTTCCAAGCCTGACAATTTAGTTTAAACAGAAAACTACCACTGACAAATGTTTGGAAATAGCATTTCAAATTATTATGATCATTAAATAATACTCGGATGTTCAATGGTTGTTTAGCCTAACACGCCCATGTGTCTGGTGTATAGGACAAATCAGGATTAACACCAACTCGGTGCTACGTAATATATACTCAAACAAACTTTGCAGCAACACAGGCAAGGGAAATATACTTTAATCTTGAATTGAATTGAATTGAATTGAATGGAATTTATTAACATCACACACACGTATATATGTTCACAATACATGAAATAACATACAGTATTACAATGATAAATACTATCATAGTAGTTAAACAAAATGATGAAATATATATGAAATATAAATAAAGGTACACATATTGTTGAAGGGGACGGTGAGGATGTTAAAAGGAACTAGAAGTTAGCACAAGTGCTAGTCGAGTCTAGTTCCCATACGTTTGGCAAAATAACTTTCAATTCAAATAAAAAGTCTATTTACAATATTTACAAAAAGACAAATTACGTTTTTCACATATTTCAATTCTATATTATAGGAAAGCAAAAAAGCTACTATTAATTAGTAAAAATCCTAACTTCATTGATTGCTGGTGTTTTTTAACACTGTTTTTGTTGCTATACGTATACAATCCCGGTAAGATTAACATGACTAACCAGTTGACTCCTGAAACCAGGTAGTCCCTGTGCAAAGTATATGGAACTTAAATATTTCAAGAGTCATTTGGTTAATACTCTATTTCCTTGCTGTGAGTATCGATTCACAGAGAGGATAACAAAATCGTAAATGGGCATTCCGCGGCACCCCCCCCCCCCC
>BQKZ01002784.1:5533-46673 GCA_036244855.1 Temnopleurus reevesii | reverse complement strand
AAGATAAAAGAGATTGTGATCAATTGTAAGACTTCAGTTCATGATAATCATTTCCCATGGATTTATGATTAACATCAATCGTACAATCAATTAGAAAGTTTTATGTCACGGGTCCTGGTCAACCATGCCGATTTCTTCTCTTTTTGCCAAGTCAGCATGTAGTTCCGAATGTATTATAATGCATATCCTGTTTAATATAATCAAGTTAACATGTTTTATGTAAGGGCAATGCAGTCATTTTTCCTCCACCGTCAGGCATATCAGCATTCACTTTTAGAAAAAGTTAGGAAAAATTTACCTGACACCAGTACACTGTGCAACATAATGTTTAACAAACAGTCTACGCAATTTGACCATATTCTAACATGAGCAAATATCCACCAAAAGTTGGGCGTAGTTTGACCAATAGTTGTCTGGGCAGATTATTTTTTAGCGCATACGCTTTAGGTTCGAATGAAATTAACTAAGTATATGAATGTTTAGGTCGGGTCATGTTGATCGTCATTAACAAATGCTCTGCTGGAATGCTCTCCAAAAAATGAATGAGTGTCCATTTTTGTTAATGTGTGTCTCCCTGAACCAAACCACCAGGATACTCCCATATAATGCGTAAATCAAAGCCAATATAAACTATTTCCGTAAAATAAAAGGGATCATGCGACAATAGATCCGTACGCCGTGTATTGAATTGTGCATACTAAACAATCACAAGCTGTTTCCGATTTGGATAGCATTACGAAGGATCATTGAATTTGGCGGTCTACTTGGTTTTACAGAAATAAATGTTATCGTGCTATGTATAAAAGCTGACACAAATGGTACATGATCATATCATATGCTGCAAAAAGCAATGCTTGAACTTTCGAAGACTTCTGATGTTAATCAAGATTCCTTTGTGTTAGCATAAGTGTTTAGGAAACACAGATTATAACACATGAATAAAATGACAAGCTGGTATCAACCTGAAATAAATCAGTGTTGGTTTGTCCAGAAACAAATGGATGAAATATCAAAAAGTGAAGTGACGGTATAACAAATATCAAATATTTTCTTTTCAAGATATAGAAGATAATGCGTCTTATTTAATGGTGAGGAAATTGTATTTCATCTGAGTAACAAAATGGAAATTGAAATAAGGCCAATTAACAATATGCAAGTTTCGTCTCGGTGACGAGTACAATTAATTTCTTTCTGTCTCCAAGGATCATTTGGCATCAATCATCTTTGATAGCCTATCATGCATGTGTGGACTTGGCATTTATCAGCTCATTAATCACTTAATTATTACATAAAACGATGAAGACCGTCTTCAGCCTGCGTCACACCTTGCGTGTTTTAGCCTGCGTCGGCCCAGCGCGTTTGGAAGTTAAAAACACTCCCTTGACGCACAAATACGCAGGTCATGCGGTGGACTGACACCCGTCGTACGCTCGTTGAACGCAAGCCAAACGTCAGTCCACTGTCTGATCTGTGTATGCTGTCCGCCAAGGGAGCGTTGTCAATTTCCCAAAACGCGAGGCCGACGCAGGCTAAAAACGCAAATGTGTGACGCAGGCTTAATGTACAACAACATAAAAGGAATAGTGCCATGCTGATTAATCAGAATCGTTGATCCCCCCCCCCCCTCCTCATTGTAGCATCACAATGATTTCTAATCTATTCAGTATCTCTAGTTCTTTTTTTTTTATTGAGCAATCTAAAACGAAATACTACTGTTATACGAATGAGTTAATTAGATTTGCACTTGCAACGGCAGGGTGCTAATCGTTTATACATCACACACGTGGTTTATGAGTCAAGGTCTGTTCCATCATGCTGAGTTGGCTAAATGGTTCCTTTGGAGAGGTTGGCAAACCACATCATGGAATTTGGGATGTATTCATTTGAACGTCATCGACATATACATTTTTTATTCAAGGTTAGCAGTCCTATAGTACCATGCAGAGTAATAAAGATCGTTGATTTCCCCTCTCATTGTAGCATCACACTGATTTCTAATCTATTCATTAACTCTAGTTGTTTTTGTATTAAACAATCTAAAACGATATACTTCTGTTATACTAATTATATAATTAGATTTGCACTTGTAATGGTAGGGTGCTAATCGTTTATTCATGGTATTCTCCGTAAAGTACGATAAAAGCTGGTTTATATTTTCGCATTAAACTGCTTAAGCTTCAGCTATCAAAAGCTTGCCGTTGTTTTTACTTTTCATTTGTTTTTATTTCTGTTATAAGTGAATGTAATTTGTTTTGTTTTTTGTTTTTGTTTCGATTTGGTCGGGTCATTTTTATCGCATTGGTGTGTGTATGGGGGAATCATATTTTGGCTTAAGCCATATATAGCAACCTCACAGCAAGGCCGATGTATGAACTTGGTATTTCTGTACGAAATGAACTGACAACCTTTCTTGTTTTGAACGGAAATTCGAGTTAAGTTTAATTAAAGTTCATACGGAATCAATTTGCGTCGATGCAACGTAATCACTTCTGGTGTACCGTACACAAATCGATATAGCGTCATGTTCATGTTTTCTTTTGCTTGTCTTTTGTTTTTTACCATAATTTTTAATTTGGAATTAATTTATTTCAACTTCTCTGACATAATATCAGTCAACATTCTGTCAATACTGTTCATATACATGATATTATGTTCAGCAAATTATACAAAAAGTAAAAAAAGAAATTTAGCAATAGGTTGATTGCAATTGATGGAATAACAGCTACATGGGAAATAATAATAGAGACTTTGGCATCAAATACATGATAATGTCGTTTTAAAACTACCCAGTCAATGTATTATTGTCTTGATGAACTTAGCAATTGATGAACTTGATGAAATTAGCAATTTAGTTTTCAATATTGAGTTTCATAATTTTGATGATTTTTTTTCTTCTTTTTTTATGGTCTGAGAAATTCGTGCAATTTCGTTACTTTTTCAACAAAAAAAGATAACAATGTATGTGAATGGTAGGTTCAGGAAAATTGTGTAAAAAATCTGTCAAATTAACAAGATTACTGCAATTAAGCGGGATGAAACCTGAAGAGTCAGAAATATTTTTAGATAATTTCCTTTGAAAATAAAATGCTAACATCATGCCCAAACAGTGGAGGAGAATTTGGGGCTCAAGCCTCTGGGTCAGAGCTTAGGGACCGTCATATCTTAATTAGAAATGGCGCATAAATAGTCCTTTTCGTTTACTTTTGTGTATAATTTATTGTTATATTTTCGTTTGTATACTATTTTTATTTTTAAGATGGACCGCATGGAAGAACAGAGTTATTTTGATAATGGCTCTGAAATGGGCAATCCATCCGATATTCATTTTATTCCTCTTGCTTTCATGTTGTATATATTTGTTTTGTATTTTTATTGAGTATCGGAAATAAAAATCAATCAATCATTTGTTGAGGGTGCCATTAAATTTGATCTGATGTTGTTTGCGTGCAAAGCATATGGACATGCCGTGGCTATGTGTTATGTGCTATATATGTAAGAACTGAATAGTTGTGTCATGATCATGATTGTTACTGCATTTTCAACTTCTTTCGGTCGGGCTGCAAATTTCAGCAGATGACACCCTCCCTCTATGTTATGCCTGCCGTAGAAGTCATCGATGGGGGGGGGGGGGGGGGCGGTGTAAAATATAAAGTTTGTTGAGCCAAGGGGTCTTATCATACGTGACATACTTACTAATTGCTTAATCTGTCTTAACATGAACCAACTCAACTTATACACAAAGCTGCACTCTACCCAGGTGTGATTGGGGACCTGTAAGGGACAGCAGCACATTATCTGATGATGTGAGCGGCTATTTGGCTGCCTTGATGCTAGGCTTGAATTGCCATCCAGTGACCGGGGAATAATAACGGAAGCGCTTTGACCACTCAAAACTGACCGAAAGGGCGCTATATAAATCCGCAATATTATTATTATTATTATTATCATTATTTAGTATCTGCTTTATTTTTATTTCTACTTTGTTCTTATAGAAGCACCCACCAACCCACCCATCCCGACGAGCTTAGCACCCCATCAAAGACAAAACAAGGTACTGGAAGACATATGTATCACACTAGCAGTATTCACACTCATCATCATCAACATTGCTCTCTTCTTATTCTGGAGGTAGGTATACTGCAATGATAAATAATAAAAACAATAATAATGCTATCTATAATAATAATAATCATAATAATCATAATAATAATAATACTAATTATACTACTACTACTAATAATAATAATAATAACAATGATAATAATAATAATAATAATAACAATAATAATAATAATAATAATAATAATAATAATAATAATAATAATAATAATGATAATAGTAATGAACTTTTTAATATAGCGCTTATCACTCGCACGGGGAAAGTGCTTGGAAAGAAGGATGAATAACTAGGCTGTTACACACTGGGAAACTAGGGTGCAGTTTTGCACCCTTAGGGGTACATCCACTGGCATAGTATCACGCTTTAGACATGATAGAGGGCATACCTCCAACAATATCGTGGAGATATGGTGCATAATGTGTTTTATATGTCTGGGTAATGTACAATCAGTTGTATTCTAATTTATTAGTGTGAAATCTAACACCGATTTTGGTACAGTAATAAGACACGGTGTTTAGATTGTGCAATATTAAAAAAAGTGCTAGATGAGATCGATTGTTAGTACCAGAATTGATAAAAATGTATAATGTTTATCTAAGCAATATTGATGATATTAATTAGTATAAAATAGTATAATCATAATAGTTTTGATACATACTGATAATAACAATCATGATAAACCAAAGAAAATCATGGTATCAATAATAATACTTGTGAATAATGATTGAAGCGAAACACAAAATATTGAATGATTTCTGTAAAAAAAAAAAACGAGATTGCTCTCGAATTCGGTAAGTGCTATCTAAAACCTGGATCACACCTTTGCATGTTTAGCCTGCGTCGGCCTAGCGTTTTTGGAAATTAAACATGCTCGCTTGGCGGACAGCATACGCAGATCAGACGGTGGACTGACGTTCGGCTTGCGCTCAACGAACGTACGACGAGCGTCAGTCCACCGCATGACCTGCGTCTTTGTGCGTCAAGGGAGCCTTTTTAATTTCCAAAAACGCTGAGCTGACGCAGGCTAAAAACGCAAAAGTGTGACACAGGCTTTAAGTTCTTAAACAAGAACTGAGTTTCACACTGCTGCTGATGACTAACAGAGCAAAGCGCCTGATGTGAATTTATGTTCTTCCTTTCATGTTAATCAAGTACAGGTCTGGCCATGGTGATCTTATAATAACATCCCAAGGTCACGGCTCTTAATAGAGAATCAATATATAAATGTTTTTAAACGCCAAGGACAGTTTTACATAGATTACATTGTGATTCACAGCACATGCTAGTATTAATCATTCATGTTACTTTTAAATCAATACATTTATCCTATGCTCGTTATTAATGCATGGGCTGGGTGATCATGTTCCGGGGTTATGTCTTAAGCGATGATGTTAATATCATGGCCGTTTCTAATCCGCTAAAATATCGCGGTATCGAACAAAATACAATTCAAATGTAAATTTAAATACCGTCCTTTTTACGAAGTGACAGTAGTCAGATATATGCTAACGTTGCATGAACGTGAAACAATTCTGACATAGCAAAAGCTGAAAGGCAAAGAATAGCGTCGTCGAAAATAGAAATAAACTCTAGCTGATTCAGACTGTCCTTTATTAAAGAATCTTAGATATTTAATTACTGTAGAAATAATTTAACATTTATGATCGTCCGGTATCCTATGAAGCCATTGGCCGAAGCCACGCACTTCGTGAGTGCTGATATATTTTACTCTTTGTTCCAAAATAGCCCTAAATATTTATTTTATTCCGTAATACGTTAAGATATGCCTTATCTAAAATAAATCACATGGGTTTACATCTAATCCTGTTTTGTAGAGGAGAGTATTCAATGTTGGCAGCCATGTTGTGCCTGTAGGTTGCCAACTCAAGGATTCCATTCGAGGGGTACATCATAATTTTGAAACCGCATACATTTTTCACGGATCATCCGAATTTGTTTTAATTTTCACACTTTGATCATCATATTTTTATTCATTTTCTGACAGCACATGGGATTATAATTCATCTTTAACGAAATACGTCCAATTCTGTTTTCAAAAATTTCAAATCATCTGCAAACGTTCAATCATGCAAATATCAAGTTTTTTGTTTTGCTTGTTTAATTTGCTTACTCTTGGTACATCTTTAAGCCCAAATACAGTTTTGATAACGATTAAGAAATTAGAATTCTACGAGATGTTTATCATTACGTATATATCTCACACACATTTAGTGACCAAAGCATATTTTCTACGAGCTGACTTTTTTTGTTTGAAAATTTGAATTTGACAGTTAAATCACATCTAGCGCCCTCTCCTGGTAAAAACCTTATTTTGTTTGTTTTCGGGCATATGCAATGTTATTTCCGAGATTTGACAAAAACATGATGAAAAGATACACAACAAATTAAAATTCTGAAATTTTCATCCAATTCGGTGCACGTGAAGGTGTTATTTGTCAAGAAATACAATTTTGAATTAGTGTCGGGGGACACGACACAGAAATATTTTGCACATTTTAGGGTATAACTGTACCCAAACTCATTAATTTTTCACGCGCTCTTTTGTGCAGTATATTCATAATACTATAGTTTATTTTATTTAGATTTCAAGACAAACTTTGGGGATAAAAATATTTGCTTTTACCAAAACTTTACTTTGGCTTTAAAGGAGCATCGCAAAACATATTATAATAGTGATCACGGTGCCAATGTACATTTGCAAACTTTCTCTCTTCTGAACCAATCCTAATTAAACGGTTTTTCATCACGATAAAGCCCGACTTGCAGGTCAGCTAATCGGTGATAATTCCCTCGGGAGAAGACGGCAGGAAAATTAGGATGATCCCCCTGATACGACTGCCGCGCCCATATCAATGTCAAAATGTCAAAATGTAGATTAAAATGGATACACGCGGTGTCATGAGACGGTGAATTAGCTGAGGAACTCAAGTTTTAACATTCTTGAATCTTGAATCTGCAGTAAAGTGCTGTGCCTACCTTTCCAAAGAACTGGGGAAAATTAATATTTATGTTGTGTTGTAGATGAAAGCAAATTTCACCATGCGCAGCTTTAGCATAGCCCTGGTGAGATTATCATAATGATAAAGTTAAAATAACACCTAGTTGGTAAGAAAAGAACAAAAAAGGAGGAAAAGGGTAGGGTTTGAGGATTAGTGATAAAGCAAGGCCGCGACAAAGTTTAACAAAATATGACAAATACGTACTACCTTGCTTGCATGACCCATAGAATTGGGTAGGCATGGGGCATGTGGGGATCGATTTGGCACTGATATATTAACTCTTCCTGTTTATCATTTTCGTTATAAAGTATGACTATAATCATATTGTGAACTTCCCATGAATCAAATTTCCTTTGGATCTATATAATACATTCGTTTGTTTTGAACATGTCATGCAATATCAATTCGGTAATGGGTAATATGATCTTGTTTACTGATCTTCTGATGAGTCAAACTGCAACACAACAGAATATACGATGAAATAATGATTAAGCAAATTATAATCAATTCATCTGGCAGCATTTAATAATATGCTGGCCTCATTTCCACCACCTTTTCATCCATTTTCCATTATCCCCTTGTCCATTGTATGTTTCTTGAACCTCGACTCTTTGTTTGCAGGTAGCTAACTGTGAATGAACAAAGAGTCGTGTTGAATCGTGTTGCTTCCGGGGTCCCATGTGACCGGGGTCTTAGTCTGGACTATTCTGAAATCCTAATCGTCCATTCGTATTGCTCTTAATCACAGGTACAAGGCGCTAGGTAAGTCTCCTCTACCTTTCCGACGTTACTCACAGGAATCCGAAGAGTACGCAGATCTTCATCAGCCAGTGATGACCAAGGGCTCCATAGCCAGTGCCTCGCAACGGCGGGCACAGGACGTCCTCAAGCAGTATGCCTCTACCGTAGTACGAGTCGGACAGGACCAAATATCACGAAAATCAAGCAGTTCTCTCTATGCGTCTTTTAATCACAGCTCCGATGTGTCGCCTGTCAAAAGCAACTACTCGGATTCAAAATCGAGGAACACCTTGGCGAAGAAATCTGAGGAGCGGTGCAGTATTTTAGCTTACGAGCACGGACCGGCTACGCGGGTTGAGAGCGTTGTTTATGACGATAGCCCTGTGAGGTTTAAGTTGGGGCATCCGGACGAAGACAGTACAACGACAGGAGGTGAAAGTGATAGCCAGGTCTACTGTGAGGTCGTTGACGTATCGACAAGGCGACGTGCGATGCATCTTCGTCCAATTTCGTTCGATTATTGCAAAGACAAAGACGACTCGCGCAGTCTAGTTTCGCGTAATAACAATGACGTCAGCATCGGTGGAGAGAGCCAAGCAACGGAGGGTAACGGAATGGAAAACGTTTATGAGAATTTCCGCATGAGGAAACCGACTTCGAATTTTGCATCGATTTCAAAGAGTCAGGGTTCGCCTTCGCGCGAATCAGTCGCGGCGATGTATGCTGCGTGTAGGACTGTGAGCGGGGATTACGCTACTTGCGATGAGAATGGCACCTGGAGAGCCGATTCGTTCGCATTTTGCCGTGATACTCCATCAAGCGCGAACGAAACGACTGTTTCGATAAGGTCCGTGGTTCCTGAATCATGTCCAGATGAAAGTGCGACTTATGAGGCGTTTCTTGAACCCGATGATCCTATATATGCTCAGACGGTTATCCGTGGGAGTCGGAGGTCCGTTAAACAGTCGTCTCTTCCTCGTGACGTCATGCGCATCTCTCAGCCGCTTTACGAGCAGCCTCTTTATGAACAGCCTCTGTATGAAAACATGAGCAAAGAAAGTGATGAAGACGACGATAACCATAGATACAGTACCCTACATTTAGATCTTCCCATCAGCAATCATCTCACTTCCTCAGACTCGAAAATAAATGTCAATACCGATTCTCGACGTAGCAGGCGCTTTCAACATGGCGTCGTCGGAGGTGATTATCGGTCTACAATTCGGGACGCTCGCAATCGGGACTCGGTCAAGCCGCGCGGGGATAACGTCGCTGTATCCCCAGTCTCTCCACACGCAACAAGCCCCGGTGTTACGATCCCTGAAGCTAGTATGACGTCAAACCAAAGCTCGTTTTATACGATTGCTCACGAACTGGCAGGACTGCATGAAGATAGCGTGGATGAATTTGACCCCGAGGAGAGTTTTCCAGTGATGCAGATGTTATCTGATCGTTACAGCACTGGTAACTTCCTCAATAAGTTCTATTAAAGTACTCGTCATAACTTTGACAGTAAAAACTCAACCAAACGTCTGCCCTTACTTTTTGTGAACAAAAAAAAAACGTATAGGCATACTTGTAAATGCTGTATGAACAATGTGGAGGCGCCGTGGTGTAGTGTTCACGACTCTCACCTTTCAACTAGAGGGTCGTAGGTTCGAGTCCCACCCAGGGCGTTAATTTCCTTCAGCAAGAAATTCATCCACAATGTGCTGCACTCAACCCAGGTGAGGTAAATGGGTACCTGGTAGGAATATTTATTCCTTGAAACGCCAAGTGCGCTGCATGGTGGCTGCCGGGCTAAAGCCAGGGTAATAATGCTGCAATTGTAGAGCGCTTAGGGAATTCTTATGAAGAGTTGATGAGCGCTATATAAAAGCCGTTCATTATTATCATTATTTTTAAGCCAAACTATGATAAGATCATAACCACGATATAAAATATATTTTCCACAAAGTGGGCCATTGCCACAAGAGCCGTATACGCCGTGTATTGAACTGTGTTGACACAACAATAACAAGTCTGTTCCGATTTGAATAGCAGTACAAAAGGGCATTGAATTCGCGTTCAACTTAATTTTTCGGAAATAGATTATCTCGTGTTTCTTCATAACTTTGATAGTTACAAACTCAACCAATTGTGATTATTTGACGGGACATATTGGTTGCTCTTTCGTAGTTTATTCAAACGTAAATTAGCTTTCATTCAAGGCAAGAAATGGGAATAAAATTGTCCGTTTTATTTTTTTTTCTAAACAAAGAATTGTTATGACTTCAGACAATGATCACATAGTTCTCTATATGGAAAACAAATATTGTTTGATCACTAACTATCATTCATATGAATATGAATAATTCTACTATACGATTGGTTGCCTAGTTATTTCTTTTCCAAACAAGATGATGATTTTATTTCTGACTTCTGATGAAAATTTCGAATCTGTTGATTCATATCCCATTTAAATAGTATCAGACGTCAAAAGTGTATTTCTCATATTGCTTACGTGCATAAAATCGACCCGACATAAATNGACTCTCCTTGTAATAGATAAATAGGTTAATAATATCTCTCCCGGAGAAATTTCAAGCAACTCGGTTAAAGAGCACCAAAAAGAGACATCAGTTAATAAATCAATCAATCAATCAGCCAAGCTTTCATTAAATCTTCGATATTTTTTCTGTGTTATCATCTTGTATGTACTTATTTAGATCATGTTTTTAAAAAGAAATCAACATTCCATTCAATTAAAAGAAAAACACAAGGAAATTCAAACAATCAACGATATTGAAATGATTCTTGCCATATTCCAACATGGATAAACACTGATTGACAGTGCTGTACCGAGAAGCTGTGAAAAAAAAAACACCTGTGGTAATACACCTGTCTAATCATCAGGAGATCGTGGGTTCGATTCCTTCACGAAAAAGGCATGTGACTTTTTTCACAGCTTCTCGGTACAGCCGTGTCAATCAGTGTCTATCCATGTTGGGATAAGGCAAGAATATTTCAATTATTTATCTACCCAAAACAAAAATCATTCAATTGATAAATCAACACTATATTATATTATATCTTCATTAATCAAGTCAAGTAAACAATTAAATCAGTTATTAGTCAAGAAAGTGATGTGAGTGACCATTTAATGTTTTGTAATGTAGGGTCATTGGTGAAGAATTCAGTGTGCACACACTAAGAAATTAGGGTACAACTCTGCACCCCTAGGGGTACAATCCCATGTAACACCGGGTGAACCCTATAGGGTACAAGTTTGAACCCTAAATGCGAGGTGCAATTTTGTACCCCAACCAAGGGTACAAGTTTGTACCCTATTGGAACACATTCGTACCCCAGGGATGCTAAATTGTACCATTAGGGTACAAAATGAGTTCTTTAGCGTTTGGCAAAAAAAAGGAAAGGAGAGGATGTAGTTTAGAGGCGTGTATCATTCAATTCCGAATATTTTACGCCAGAAGAAGAAGAGAGAAAGAGGGTCGCCATTTTATCGTCTCAATGCACCCAAAAGACGGTATGCGACCTGGTTTCGAACCCACCGGCAGGAACGAACCCAAAAGACTGTCCCGAACAGAAGGATTTCAGCCGCACGCCACGGCACCTCAGTCAACATCGACCCTCAATACCGACCCTCTTTGTTCGTGAAATAGTGCCACCTGATTGGTTAGCCACTGTCACCTCGCTCGCTCGCCATTGGTTAAGACGTGTTCCTTTTCTAGTCTGCTATTTATAAACTTTATTCAAAACATCGATGTATTAATGTTTTTTTTTCTTCCGAATCCTGTAAGGATGAACGGAATAAAAAAAAACATAGTAATAAATTAAATCTATTACGTATAGAATAGAGTTCCTAAAGTTTAAATAAGAACAAAATCAGCATTCATTTCCGATCACGTATAGAGAGTGGGGTCTGCATTCTGCACTAGTTTCAAATCGGGAGGGTTCAACGTTGAACCCTTCGTACCAGCTTTCATCACATGGGAATA
This sequence comes from Temnopleurus reevesii, assembly GCA_036244855.1. Classification (NCBI taxonomy): domain Eukaryota; kingdom Metazoa; phylum Echinodermata; class Echinoidea; order Temnopleuroida; family Temnopleuridae; genus Temnopleurus; species Temnopleurus reevesii. Next base: position 34,794 of record BQKZ01002784.1, on the reverse strand, counting down.
ATTTTGAACCTCATAGGGTATAATGAGGATGCCGGGGTTCAAATTAGTGACTTTGCATGATTTTGGACCCAAACTGTACCCTAATTTTTTAGTGTGCAGTTCTTTTACTGAAGAAGGACTCTTGGTCAGAAAAACCTTTATTACATTGAAAGCACAAAAAATTAGAAAGGCAGCTGATGAAAAAAAAAAGGTTTAAACGAAACCCGGCAATAAATGAGAAAGTTATGAATATTTTAAATTATTTTAATGCTGACAACTTTGGGTCACGTGATATGTCAGCGACCGTGTTGTTGTTCGTCACTTCTCCACAATAAGCGTATTATATCTTATTGTTTTTATTTGCTCTGTTCTAAGACTTTGAACACAAAAATAATTCATTTTCTCGACGAATTCATCTACTTCTCTTTATATTCTTAATACTAACTTCTGAAATAATGCTCCTAAAGAAGAGAAAATAAATTATATAGATGATCTGACAAGCAATATATTTTACAAGAAATATGTATATATTTGTTGTTGTATTTGTGCTTTCACGTCTGATTCTCATAAAAATTACTGTTTACTCCTATCACTTCCGGTAAAGGAATATTTTTCTCGCTTTGAATTTAAAATAATAATGATACACAAAATTAATATAGCGCTTAATTCCAAACAGGTTAAAAATGTCAAAATCATACAAAGAAGGAAAAATAGGTACTGCCCAAAAGTCAAAATTATTATATTACTTCCAAATGCATATGTTATAGCACTTTTAATTANCATAAATTCCTCACTAATCTATGCCTATTTATCAGATCTTTAGTTTCAATATATACATTATGCAGACAAAGGATCGTTAATTCTTGGCTGGTATCTTATCATCGCGAAAAATGCAATACGTTAATATTTGGACAAGGCCCCAGCACACCAAACACGGCACGGCATCACGACGCGGTTTTTACGCGATGTCTCCACTGTGATTGGCCAATTGTTAAAAAATTTGTGCGCGGAGGAGCGCGTTGGCCAATAACAACCAAGATACTGCGTAAATGCCGTGCCGCTATGCCGTGCCGTATTTGGTGTGCTGGGGCCTTTAGAGAGAGCGAGAGAAAGATTCAGTGGGAGGGAGGGAGATTCAGAGGGAGGAAAAGAGAGGGAGAGAGACAGAGAGAGACAGACAGACAGAGGGAGAGAGAGAGGGAGAGAGAGAGAAAAGAATGAGTTGCAAAGGGAGTATGGGAGATATAAATAGATGGGGCGGGTAGGAGAAAATATACGCATGTCTTTTGGCCTACACTTAATAATAATTAGAGGGTGCTCCTGGTCACATACTTGTTCACAATCCGTTTCAGAGAGTGGCGAAGGTACTGACTGTTAGTCAAATTAGCAGGGCGTAATTTACTATCTGTATCATTTTATTTTATCATCAGGACATTGATGTAAAACAGCAGATTGCTAATCTTTTGTACCTGTATAAATATATTCTAATAAATAAATGAATAGATAAATAAGTGAATAATCATTAAATATTCGTAACTATTTGGGCATTCTTTCTCTCGAGACGTGCAGTGTTTGACAGAGCAGAATATATAGCGTCATCTTGCAGTGTTGACAATGCAAATTCAAAAAACAAGTAGGAACCACAGAAATCCAAACATTCTTCACTTTTCCGATTTTTTCGGTCGGAACATGATAAAGAGATGCGGGCCCCGTAACATGAAATAGATATAATACATTTAGACATGTTAGAGATCGATAAAAAATATTATATACTATAAGATTTGTCATTTACTATCGATTGATACCAATCTTTATGTTACCATGGTTACGGGGGCCCAGGGTGGATTCAGCCTCGTGATACACTGATAAGAGACGAGCTTCACATTAATATTACTTTAAAAAAATATTAATCATGAAGAATTAAATACACAGACACAAGGAAACAAATAACAATAACTTTAAGCGTATTCACAATAATGATGATAATCACGTCATACCTAAGTATGAGTAATAAGCTTTTGACAAACGGCAGAGGGCGGTATTCAACTCTCTTTGGGAAGTGTATTGACTCGACTCGGACATGTCGGAAGTGTATTATTTAGTTTTGTTTGGCATCTTAATATAATTGGTTTATTTCCATGCATGGCAAGAGGAATTAATCCGTTGCTTAACCCGTTGCTGCTTTCTTACTCTGTGTAGATTTATTACTTCTTTCCCAGCCTCCTATCCTTCCTCCCATTTTATTCTTCATTTTGCTTTTCTTATTCTCTCATTTTTTCTTCTTCATTGCCCTTTCCTCTTCGTTTTCTTTCTCTTCTCCCTTTCTTTCTTCTTCCTCTCTAAATTTCTTTCTTCATCTTCTCTTGTTTTCTTTCTATCTTTTTCTGCTGTGTAAGCGCATAGGGACATGCTATAGCTATGTGTTATGCGCTATAAAAGCACTGAATATTATTATTATTATTATTATTATTATCTTTTACCTAATTTCCTCCCTTTAAATTTTCTTCATTGTCTCATTTTATTTCTCCACCATTTAAATCCCCCTTTTTCCTGTATTTTCTTTTTTCACACTCCTTCTTTCCTCTTGTCTTATACGTTTGTCTTCTTCTCCTTCTTATTATTCTACTTTAATATTCATAATCTTCTTTTCTTTCCTTATTTTGTTTATTTTTATTTATGTTCCCCTCCTTTGCCTCCCTACCCTTTTTTCCTTCTATCTAGCTCCGTTTTCATTTCATTCATATATTTCAGACAGCGTTATGAAATGCAGATCGATTAATGCTTAGATCTGTGCTAGATATTGGGCCTGTAACATATAAAGATGCAATTAAACTTACGATAAATATTTATTGTAAGTCTATGGCAACACATGTACCATAGAGATACGATTAATTTCAAATTTTATCGTATCTCTTTTATGTTACAGGCCCATTATCTGATCATAAGGCCTTGTCTCCACCATTTAGGCAGGAAAAGTCACTGTGCAGGATTTCCTTGTACGATTTCCCGATTTTGGGGAAAGCCTGCCTGTATAAAAACCCTAATGTACATTAAAAGAACGTTATGCACAAGCATGGTAGTAATTAGTTTATATTTTTAATCTTGACGAAATCTCAATAAGACTACACTCTTTAAAGTTGCTGTGAAGTTTGCTCACCATATGGCAATATGTTATCCACACAACTATTGACTAATATATTCCCAACTAATAACATTCCAAAATTTCCATCATANCCGGGAATTTTCTGTACCCAAAATAGATTTCGGTATCGATAGGTATCGATATTATCGATAAAATTTGTGAATTTTCTCACGCACGTCATCGTAAACAAACATGGCAGCGCCGAATTTGAACCGATTCGCGGACTTAAACGACCAGCAATATCAATCGATTTTACAGAACAGATGCAGCCAAGTTATGTGCATTGGTAAGTTCACTAATTGTTTACGGATAATAATTGTGTGGATAGTATATTCAAATAATAGTGACTGGCTTTTCGGTAAATATGACATAAAGTGCCCTCACAAGCACCATATTGCCCTCGTCTTACGACTCGGGCAATGATGATACCAGTTCAGGCACTATATGTCATATTTCCCTCAAGGCCAGTCACTATTATTTAAATATACTATCCACACAACTATTGACTAATATATTCCCAACTAATAACATTCCAAAATTTCCATCATAGGTAACACATTATTCAGCCATTTGCTGAATGGGCAGCATGTTACCCAGCATTGGGTAATATTTTACTAGCCTTATTAAGAGTGCATGGTGATTAGGTATTGACGATTCAGTGAGACACATCTTTTAGACTACATGTATAGTCTATGTAAACACACACAACCGTCTATGTAATATGCATAATTGACATTTCAATTACCACAAACACCACCACTATCACATTACCACCACCATCCACCACAACCATCACCACCACAACCACATCAACTAAGAAAGCCGTGCACCTGTTCATCATCACGATCACCACTATCAACATCATCATTATCACTAATACCACAGCTACAACCGATCCACCACCATCTCAACCACCGAGTATACCCCCAGCACAACCATATCAACAAACCAGCAGCAATCAATTGAATGTTTTTTTTTTTATCGGGTAGATCAAAACGATAGGTATAACTGCAGCACCTTGCTGGAATCCTCCCCAGGGAGTGGAAAATATGCACACATTGTATGCATGCATGTCAGAATCCAATAAACCAGGGTAATAATAGCTTTATGTTATTGCAGGGCCTGCTGGGAGAACAGGTCGAAAAGCTGAAGCGGCTACCATGGCTACCCTAGGTAAATACGACGTATTCTTCTTCTTCTTCTTCTTCTTCTTCTTCTTCTTCTTCTTCTTCTTCTTCTTCTTATTATTATTATTATTATTATTATTATTATTATTATTATTATTATTATTATTATTATTATTATTATTACTATTATTATTATTACTATTATTATTACTATTATTATTATACTATCATAGGTATTAACTTATCCCAATATGGATTAACACTGGTTGACAGTGTTTTACCGAGAAGCTGTGAAAAAAAAATTGCAACCTACTCCTACACCACCAGCACCACCACCACCACCACATTACTACAGTGCTACTACCACCCTCAACACATTCTCTGAGGAGCCAAGTATAATCGATCCCAGCAGTACGTGACAAATTATGATAACGCTGTTTTATTGATGAATATGATACTTTAGGCGGTACTAAACACAAATCCGGTGGGTGCTACTTGGGCACCCTTGGGGAATTGTTTATATTGGAATTTTAAAATGTTACGGAGGCACTACGGTGCAGACATATATGAAAAATCTTTTTTCGCCGCAACAGCATCCGTCCTTCTGAATCTCATTTTCGGTATCACTTTAAGGCCTCCGTAATTTGTCGATATCCACGAATGACGAAAAAGGAAAATGTCATCTCTTCATGAATTCTCAATGATATACCTTCAAATGAAAAAGTTAAACACGAGCAAGCTGGTGATTTATTGACCACATGGAGTAAAATTGAGGGTCACATCATATCCTTTTGATATAGCACTGAGAGTGCATATTATAATGTTGACAGTTTCGCTTTTCGCCATTAGTGGATATCGAAAATTCACGGAGGTCCTAAAGTGACACCGAAAATGAGATTTATGAAGGACGGCAGCTGTTGCGGCGAACAAATTTCGTATATGTCCGTCACCTTAATGCCTCCGTACAATTTTAAAATGCCAATAACTTTTTTCCCTAAGGGTGACCAAGTGGCACCCACCGGATTTGTTATTAGTACCCCCTAGACTATCATATTCACCAATAAACCAGCATTATCATGGTATGTCACACTTTGGGTAAAAATCGGGGTGAATTCTCTTCGGCTATCCTTTTTCAGTAGCTACGAGCATGACGAGTGTTTTGATGACACATATACCCCGTAAAATAGTGGCAACAATAGTTTATACGAAGTGTACAGCAGAGTTTGCACAATCTATGTTTAAAACTGTCAACTAACGTGAATCAATTCAATACACAAATACATGGCATATTTCACAGTACTGTATAATACAATAAGGTCAATCATTAATAAGAACCTTTTAAAGCAAAACAAAATTAAATGAATGGAGAGAAATAGTATTGGTAAATTAGAGGCACGATCATCGCCAACCAACAAATTTAGCCATACAACCAGCAGTGCGCACCTAATCTAACATTTATAAAAATTACTCTACTAAACTGCAATCATAGCATAATACACAAGTTCACTAATCTGCTAATTGGTGCACGTTTCTTTCTATGAAACATATTTTATGCGGTGTTTTGAAATATGTTAGTAACAATCATGACAATGGAGAAATCTAGAGCTTTCATGATGTAGTAAACATTAAACAATGTTTACGATTGCACCATGTTGCGTAGGGTTTCATTTAAAGAAATAGTACTAAAAGGGACTGAGTAAAAGCTAGAATTTTTTTAGAAACTACTTTAATGAGGTTCTCTCACCCCTCGTGATTCCTTCACCTGATGACGAATTGGTTAAATCTACTCGGACGTCGTTTTATTTTTCGAGCTCGTGCTTATATAATACTTTTCAGGACTATGTCTTGAGCGATAACCATTCGCCACATGAAGCAACCGCAAACATTTTTGATTGTTACTGGCAATGCTGAACTACAATACTTGGGATCTAGTTTGCATATGTATTAGTTGCTACTATATCCGACAATCCCCGAGCAAACTTTTGGGTTGCCAAAACCAGTACTTGTGTTGAACGTTGTTATAAAGTTGCATCAAGTAGTGATCTTGTTTAATCCCGATGCAAGAAGAAAAATTAAACAAAAATAATAATTCAATTCTGTTTATGGAGCAGCACATACGTGAAAGCTAAATTTTCAAGAGTTATGCTTTCTTACATAAATTCATGAATAGTGCGAATGTCTATGCGATTTAAACGATTTATATATATTTAGACAACTTGGGCATTTCCATGGGGTTAGACCAATTTTTTTCCTGATTTACAAGAAGTTAAAACACAAATAGGGGAAAAATAAGCCAATAATGACATGAGTACAAAAATAATGGTGTGGTTCCCGCCAGTATTCCTCAGAGACATACTACAATACCTTGTAAAGTAAAAACAACGTAATGACCATTTAACAATTATAATTGTGGTATGTTTATTTATTCCAATCCAGAAGGGATTTCCCAATTCAAATGCGTATTTAAAAAGGGGAATTACACCCATACAATAATGTACGGTCAGTAAATAAGGAAAGATCAAATGAACAAACTGTGAAACTTTGAGCAAAATCGGATAATCCGTTCAAAAGTTATGAATTTTCAAAGTTATCAGTTCCACCTGTGCTGGGCATCCTTATAATATAATATATAGCGAATGGAGAGTTCTCCATGTTGGCAGCCATGTTGTTCTTGTCTGGTGCCAATTTGAGGAGCCCATGAGGGGTTTAAATCAAAACTTTGAAAATTCATAACTTTTGAATGGATAGTCGGATTTTGCTCAAATTTTCACAGTTTGCCCACTGTATTTTTCTTCATCAACTGAGAGCACTCAAATGTCTGGGTGAAGTTCCCCTTTAAGGCCGACTCGCGCCTTTGCCCTTTTTAACCTGCGTCTGCCCAGCCTTTTCGACAATTTAAAATGCTCCCTGGATACACAGATACCCAGGCCATACGGTGGGCTGACGTTCGGCGTACGCTCTTTGAATGCAACCCGAACACCAGTCTGCTGTCTGACCAGCGTATACTGTGCGCTCAGTGGGCATTTTAAATTTTCAAAAACGTTGCGCCGACGCAGTCTAAAAACGCGAAGGGGTGAGTCGGGTTTTACCGAGACAAGAGAGCAATTTTCATTCATACCTATACAATCTTAAACAGATTTGAACTAATCTTCATGGTGAACTCAGAAAATCAATACCACATTCCTTACATAGATAGATATCACATTATGAAGTTGACCAAACACACAAAAGAGCACTTTCCGTAGAAGTGGGCATATAATTATCCAACAATGCGAATAAAACCACTTAAGTGTTAATTATTGTTTGAAGCATTATGTACAGCAATGGGTGGAGGTATCGTATTCGCAGATTCAGCGAAGTTTGAAAATATTTGTCAATGTGTTACAACAACAAATTGCCAGGTGGGCTCAGTCCTCCATAAGAAAACAAAAGGATGTAAACAATGAAAAACAATAACTAACAGTGCATCAACATGATCAGGAAACGAGGTAAGATATACCGTATTAAGCACGACCACATAGGCTTGTATGATGATCAACTTTGCATTTGACACCAATGTCACTAAAATTTAAAGGGATAGTTCACCCCAGAATTTTTCTGCCTCCATTAGACATGTTATAACTTAGATGATATTTCTTGATGAATAAACATGAATATTCCCGGAAAATGTCAGGGTGCGTGCTGTAAATCTGAAATCAATTTTGGGGGGCTCAGGGCAACGATCTCTTCCATTGCAAATCGCCATATTAAAATTCCCCGCCGGAGCTGTGGCGTACTATGCGATCAGTATAGCGCATGTGGCCAATCCGTGCAGAATTTGGCCACGCGATAGCCTGGTCGCAAGCTACGTCACTTAACCGTTATTATCGGTCATTTTGGAGCGATCGTTTTCTGCCCAGTCATTGATCGGAATTGCAAATGATGGTGGGCAGGAGACAATTAACGAAAAAGGGTATAATTTGACTATCAGTCGACGGGTTCTGATGAAATAAACAGCAAAGTCCTCATGAAGAATGGGACTGTAAAATATGCTATAATATATACTGGAATGATCTATCACTTTAAGATTCATCTTCAAAATATGAACCCCGAAGACGTCGCACCCTGCGTTCACCCGCCATTAGAGTCCTTCTTCAGCCGCGCTCGTGTCTGTATTGCTTGCGAGTTTAATAGTCTTGTCTCTGCCACCATTATTATTGAGCAAGCCATTGAGAGGTGCTATCCCAAAAGGCTAATATAAGAGAGCGTAGTCAGATGATAAGGCTAATCGAGGGTACTATTGCGGAATTTGCCTCCCTTTCGATCAAACTTAACTGGTAAACTGGTTGTAGTCATTGTTTTCTCGATTTGACACGTTATACAGGCGCGCACCCAGAATTTTNTTTCAAAAACGTTGGGCCGACGCAGTCTAAAAACGCGAAGGGGTGAGTCGGGTTTTACCGAGACAAGAGAGCAATTTTCATTCATACCTATACAAACTTAAACAGATTTGAACTAATCTTCATGGTGAACTCAAAAAATCAATACCACATTCCTTACATAGATAGATATCACATTATGAAGTTGACCCAACACACAAAAGAGCACTTTCCGTAGAAGTGGGTATAGTTAACCAAAAATGCGAATAAAACCACGTAAGTGTTAATTATTGTTTGAAGCATTATGTACAGCAATGGGTGGAATTATCGTACTGGCAGGTTCAGCGAAGTTTGAAAATAATTGCCAATGTGTTACAGCAGAAAATTGTCAGGGTACGAGCTGTAAATCTGAAATCAATTTTGGGGGGCTCAGGGCATCGATCTCTTCCATTGCAAGTCGCCATATTGAACTTCCCTGCCGGAGCTGTGGCGTACTATGCGATCAGTATAGCGCATGTAGCCAATCCGTGCAGAATTTGGCCATGCGATAGCCTGATCGCAAGCTACGTCACTTAAGCCTGTAAGCGTTGTTATCGGTTATTTTGGAGCGATTGTTTTCTGCCCATTGTTTTGAATTGCAAACGGCCGTCGGCATGAGCCAGTTAACGAAAAAGGGTATAATTTAATTATCGGTCGACGGTCTTTGATGAAATAAACAGCAAAGCCCTCAGGAAGAATGGGACTGTAAAATCTGCTATAATAAATACTGGAATGATCTATCCCTTTAAGATTCATCTTAAAAATATGAACCCCGAAGATGTCGCACCCTGCGTTCATCCGCCATTAGAGTCCTTCTTCAGCCGCCCTCGTGTCAGTACGGACTTTTAGCATAGAAGACGGGAGGGCCGATCACAACGTTAGCTCTATTAAGGTCCGTTCCAGAAGGGTGCACCAACACAACGCTACTTCTGGAACGGACCTTACAGCTAACGTTGTGATCGGCCCTCCCGTCTTCTATGCTAAAAGTCCCTTGTGTCGCTTGCGAGTACATTCTTGTCTCTGCCCCCATTATTATTGAGCAAGCCATTGAGAGGTGCTATCCCAAAAGGCTAATATAAGAGAGCGTAGTCAGATGATAAGGCTAATCGAGGGTGCTATTGCGAAATTTGCTTCCCTTTCGATCAAACCTGACTGGTAAACTGGTTGTAGTCATTGTTTTCTCGATTTGACACGTTATAGTACAACGCGACGTTTAAAAGGATTCAACGCTAAGTATCCTACATTATAAACTATTTTCGAAAGATAACGTCGATCAAAAGACAAGAGATCAGTACGCCGTGAATTGAACTGTGCGGGCACAACAATCACATGCCGGTTCCCATTTCAATAGCATTACCAATAAGGAGCATTGAATTTGTGTTCGACTTATTTTTACGGAAATAGCTTTTACCATGTTCCTAAATGATGTCCAAGTATACACCATCGCTGTCTTGTGTATCAATAACGGTTTTCTTCTCTCCCGGGAGTACCGGGGGAAATCGAGGACCAGCCCGCAGATTCACGGGACCTGCGATCTCGTATACATCATGGTTAGATGTATCATTTGGGGTGACATAGTCAACGGAGTCTCTTGAGATGAGCGATCCAGTCTGCGAGCTTACCCCGAGGCTTACCCGGTTACTATCACTCAGCGACTGCTGCAAGGGCACTCTGGGGCTGTTCCTCCGACCAACGGCCACCTGTGTGTTCTGGTATACCCCTTCCGGATCTAGAGGCAACGACGGTGACTTGGTTGCTTGTGGCTTCTGGACAGCGCCCTCAGATCCCCTTGCCTTGTGGTGTCTGGAGAAGACAGCTTTATTTTCATACGTTGATTCGGGACTATCCGCATTCGTTTCCTTATTCACGTTTTCTTTCGATCGACTGAGTGCTATGCTCATGGAATTCTGATAGACGGACTCTTCGGGTGTCAGGGAGGATCTTAGCGACGTTGGTGCTGGAAGCCGAGGGCGCCCTCTTAGCTGAAGAGTATCGTCTTGTCCGGATAACTTCTTTGCTAGGGCTACAATCTCTCCATCAGGGACCAGGTAGTCACCGCTATCCAAGTTCTGCTCACTGCCCTCTACCTTAAGTCCCGATGGCTGCGCTGTGTCAGGCTTAGGTTTCGTGTTGGGTACGTTTGATCTATTGGTTTCGAGGGAGAATTCGGCAGTGCGTCTTTTCCGCTTCTTCCAATATCTAATAAAATCGCGGAAAAGGAACGGGGAAACGGAATAATCAGGAAAAGGGAAATCATATAATAAACATAGTGAGAATGAACATAATACCATGACAGAGGGAGAGAGGGAGAGAAAGGAAGAGGCAATTAATACGAGCGCACAAACAGACGCAATCATGCATGCAATTCATCTTTAGCTATTACCGCATTCGAATTCCGCAGAACGGCTCAGGTTTTCCATTCAATACCTACTCTTAGAAATAGGTCTATAATAGTTTCATTTGAATAGAATCACGTTATTTTTAAGATCTGCCTAAGTTGAATCTCTTTAAACCATATAAGTCCGTTCGACTTCTGGGAAATTCAACTTTGACATGTTAGAAGAGGGAAACAATATCAAGGTAGGTTTCTTTTAATGTTAATCACATTGACTTCGGCACTTATTCGACTCAGACAAGGCTAACCTAAGCAGAGTTAGGAGTAATGTTATTATTTTTTATTTGTCAAATGTTTCACAAAATTTCAATCATTTTTCTTCCCAAATATAAACTACAAAATGACACTATCATATTGAATAACTTACATAACAATGATGATAATAATCACACCGGCCATGAGGGTAATGACCACCGCCACGACTGAAGTGGTGACACCTGTGGGATAAAAACACAAATCTTTAAAGGGGAACTTCACCCAGACATTCATGTGCGCTCAGTGGATGAAGAAAGATACAATGGTCAATCTGTGAAAAATTTGAGCAAAATCCAACAATCCATTCAACGTTATGAATTTTCACATTTTTTATTTACACCCCTCAAGGACTCCTCAAATTGGAAACGTACAGGCACAAAATGGCTGCCAACATGTAAAACTCTCCATTCACTTTGTACACACCAATTCTTCCTTTTCTAGAAAAGTAGACAACATTGTTTAATATCCCCCCCCTTTCAATGCTTAACGCAAAAAAGAACATTCTTTTTTCATCGATATATACATGGGCACAAAAACAGCCATTGATTCAACCTTCTGAATATAAAAAAAAAAAGAATTATGGAGCAAAAATGATTTATTAAAAGCGATAAGTTATAACAAGTTTACTAACAGGAAGTGCATGACCCACGCTATGGCATGTGACCGAAAGTCACGTGTTATGACTAATGTCGTACATTAATTTATGAAAACAACCGTTCAATCATTATGATTGAACTATTCATAGCTTTCTTATTTCTTGTCGGATTTGCTTCAAACGTTTTTATTTTTTTTATTATTATTTTTTTTTTATCTGTCCATCTTATTTTTCTGCTTTTGATCAAAGCCAGGATTTGCTGGCGTAGACCAAGTCTTTAACACCTACCGGTATTTGCTGACGGTGGATCAATAGTATATGTAGATACCAGGTCAATTGTTGTTTCCAAGGTCATAAAGGTCGACGTACTGGTTGTTCCTGAATCAGTCTCCTGTAGCCTCTCTGGATATGTGGAAAATAACATGTTTTTTTTCTGCATGGTCAATAGCGAGATCAAGGAAAGGGTGGGGTTATGCACACACAAAACTAGAACTCATGGATCTGAGTAAAGTCGCAAAAAGTGACACTATAATGACACACTGGTGAGTATATCTATGAAAATACTCAACTGTGTGTCATTATAGTGTCACATTACTCAAATATGTGAGTTATTGTTTTTTGTGTGTGGAATACATATTGAAATTGATTTAATAAAACTTCATTGACATAAAAAAAATCAATATTCTGTTCACATAAAGGAAAATACATTAATGTCTTTTTGTCAATACGGGTTTTAGCACCATTCATATACATGATATAGAAAATATCAGAACATCGTAAACATACTGGGTTTGTATTGTAAAATAGTGTAAATCTGTATTTTCGGACACTATGCAGGTTTTACCTTCATATTCCCGTTCTCTGGAGAAATGAATATCAATAGGCGGGGTGACTAATAGATGGAACTGTTATGCTAACCTCTAACACAAAGTTATTCTTGTCAACCCTAAATGTTAGCAGAGGCTTGCCCGACATTAGCAACACATGTAATGTACGCAATTCTTGAATCAAAGTATTTTAGTATTGTGGTTATCAATAGGCCCAAGGAATACCACGTAAATGCGTTCGTTGGTAAGAAACGCATAAATACAATTGGACATATTAGTAAACCCGCCGATATCAGTCTGGTTCGATTCCCTTATCAGAATGCCCGTTTTGGCAATTTATATATAAGTGTTTTAAAAATCGAGATGTAGTGACTGGGTTAACAGTCCCGTGTATTCTTCATTTTATTTAGAAATTGTTTAAACTTCCAAACGCATGAAAATGCTTCATACAGGACTGCGTCTTGAGCACACTATACATGTGGAATCTGGCGGATTAAAAGTACCGTGTATTAGTATTATGTGCAGTATTTAGAATAAACCCATCCTAGAGTTTGAGAAATGATGAATAAGGAAGAATGTTTGTGATTAACGCGGGATTCTCCGCACGAGTAAAATGTTAAGGTGTCTTACCAACACAGACCGGTGGCCCTGCACTCCATCCTACATCGAGAGTGGTGTTGTCGACCCATGAGCATTCGGCAACTGTCGGTCCGTCGGGAACGAAACCCGAAGAGCAATTATACGTGACCGAACTTCCGATCGTGAAGTTGGAGCCTGTTCGGGATCCGTCGGCGGGGATTCCCGGGTCTTCGCATGTCCGTTTAGAAACTGAAACAACATTAGACGCTGGTTTTTAGTTTGTAAAAAAGTAATGACATATATTTTCCCACGATTTCTACAAAACTCACTCCGGGATGCATGCATGGTTTAAATCGATATACACCTCATTTGTGAGTGGCATACCATAAAACTGCTGATAACTATGCATATTCCCTTTCCTTCTATTTTGGTATCGACTTTAATTGGAATAATACCACGCATGACTAAATAGCGATCTCCTGAAAAATACAATATCTCATATGCGGCAAGTGGATAAATGAACGCCCAAACAACTTTTACTTAGCATAACTCTAAAAAGAATGATACACAAACTTTCTCACACATACACATACGCACACATACACGCATACATGGCCCTCAATAGCAAACTTATCCAGTTGCTGAAGAGACTTTGACGGAAATCAATATTAAAGTGGAAAACATTACAACGAGGTGCTTGGGACCATCAAAAATACCTTGTTATAGCAGAGTTTAAAAAATAAGATAACACGAGCAGGTACCAGATTTTTTTTTCACCTCTTCCTATCAAACATTATGTTATATCCGACCTCTTTGTACCAAGTTTCCACTGCAAATACATGTAGGAGCAGAACTTATAGTAGTTATACTACTTACAGTAGAAGTAGTAGTAGTATATAGTAGTAGTAGTAGTAGTAGTAGTAGTAGTAGTAGTAGTAGTAGTATTGTCATTATTGTTATAATCATCATTATAATCCTCATTCTTATGAACTTCTTATGAAATTTTTAAAATAATGAAATCATAAACCACACTGTATACGTGTATAATTCAATAAAAACAATACTTATTGAAATATACACGTACACAGTATATGGTTTCTTATTTTACATACCTTGGTAAACAGAATAAAGATTATCCCCTCCACAGGATTCCAAAGGGTCGCCGAGACAATATTGATTGCATCTACTGAATGGGACGGTTTGTTGATCAGGTATCGAAGTGTTAAGGAACACGCACAAACACATCCTAAAGTTTACCAATACAAGTCCACCATTGTCGAGGTGGCCAGAAGCAAAGTGCCCCCTCCTCAAACATAAGTGGACGCAATCATCAATAAATACATATGGGTAAACGTCAACTACATTTGCGTCATCTGTAATGCTCTTATGCACACATGCTACAAAGTCATCTGTAATCAAATCATCGAAATTATGAATACACATTTTAGAAAATATTCCTTTCAGTATTCTCAACATGCCGTAAATACAATCATTATCGAAATCAATTTCCTATTTCATTTTGCTATGGTTATTAATGCCTTGTATTGCTTTTTGACAGCTTTTATAATCCTGGGCTGTATCCCGGAGGCAATATTTAAAGCAACTTGGAATAAATATTAAATGAATTTAAGCTACCGAAAGTAAAATACACATGGTATTTTATTTGTCATAGTTTAAAAATCAATCACTTGCGGTCGCTACCTGGTAAATATTCATTTGTAAGAAGAATGGTTAATGTTCATACTCTATTAGAACAATTCCAGCTTGCAGTACGTTCTGTTTGATATGTTATATGTGAATGGCAGAAAATGAATGAATACATATTACGATTTTAACGTAAACAGTTTGCGCCGGATTTGGGTATATAAGAAGCACTTCGCGTATTAAAAGCAAAAATATCAGATGAACATATTGAATAAAATTCAAAGTAAATCTAAAAATGAATAAGAAGGGTATGAATATTTATAAAACTAAACAGTGATTTACAAGCTGATTTGAAAGTTGTGGTCATGTCATATGACGTATGTCATACACTTCTCTAGTTGAGCATATTTGGTTCATTACATTGTATTGTTTACCCCCCCCCCCGGCCATTGCAGCCTTTTATAAATACAAAAGGACATTTTAAAATTGGTGCATGTAGTGATTCAACTTTTCGAGATATTTTTTAAATATGCACCTGGATGTTGAAATAGGGTTTGATAAACTATAATAAGATAACAGATTAGAATTTCATTGCCTTTCATTTTTGTTTTTATTTATTTCGTTTCAAACAAAATACAAATCAATACAGGAGAATTGATCAGTTGTCTCACGATGTGCAAACGTAGAACGTTAGTATAGTGACGTTTCGGCTGCTGTATCCTGCAAGCCTTCATCAGACTATAATAATGTAATATACCTAATTCAAGATCAATACGCATATTTTTTTTTCCAGAATAACAGAATATAATAACATAAACCTCACGTGACCAAAATTTGCTTATTGGCGTGCCATGCTGTTCGATTGAAATATTCATAACTTTCTTATCCATTGTCCTATTTGCTTCAAGCCTTTTTTTATCCCTTCATCGGATTTCCCTATATACTCTTACTCCTAACAAAACTTTTTTGGCCGAAACCTAGCCATTAAAAAGAGAGTCTACCCCAAAATAATATTTCTTCAACAGGAGCAAAGAAATTAGATGAACAGAACAAAAAAGTTTGAGAAAAATTGGACATTTAATAAGAAAGTTATGAATGTTTTAATATTTAGACAAATTGGCAACTGATGACGTCATGGGTGCACAACTTACCATTTATTACATCCATATCAATGTCATGAAATGTTACTTTTTCCCCCAAAATATGATTTTCTCAAAACTTTTACCTTGGGATATCTTTATGATAGTATATGTAGATCCACTATTTGCATGCTTACATTCATACAAACTTCGCATCTTTCCGTGAAAATTATGAATTTTCCACCATATTTATAATAAAAACACTGGTTAGTTGTGCATCCATGATGTCATCAAATTGGCAACTTCTCTGGAATTTTCTACTGATTTACCCACTTTTTCAAATATTAAAAAATTCATAATTTTCTTATTAATTGTCCGATTTTCTTCAAACCTTTTTTGTTTTACTCAACAATATTTCTGCTTCTGTTATACATTATTATTTTGGGGTAGACTCTCTTTTAAATATTCCACCTACATAGCCTAATATGACATACCTCGGCGTCTAAGGCATCTCACGGAACTAGCACATAGAATCCAAGCGAGTCCGAGAAAAAGCAGCTTTTGGCACAAATAATTCGATTCCATGGCACTTTATGATACATCCACTGTTTCCTCTCCTGTAATGGAGTATATATGCTCATCTACCACGTAGAACCAATTTGAGACACGACAGCAGTGTTCTGATTAAAAAATACAAAAATAATAATTATGATAAAAATTCAAAATGTAAAATCAGACCAAATTCGGAAAGAATGCTGGTAAGTAGAAAGTCGAATCGTCGAATCCATATCACACTAGAAATTTGCTCTAACAATACCAGGAAGTAATGTAATTAATTTACTTCGATCTAACGCCAGAACAGAACAAAACAAAAGAAAAAAAATGTTTAGAACCATTTGAATCAATTTAACTCGGTACTGGTATTGCTCTTTTCATAGTACCTATAACAGCTACAATATGCTCTGACAGTTTATAATGTTATATAATCTGAATGTCTAGTTCGTGTTTATAAATGAAAATTAGATCAAGATTAAGGCTGTCTTCACTGTTTGAGAATTTTGGCTAGCTTGACTGGGAACTAAATCCGAAGGGAAACTTCGTTTTATGGTTTGACCGTTAGATTGTAAGGATCCATGCAATTTGGCGCAAAAGGCACGGGTCTGACAAAAGAAAATTATTGGATCTTAGAATGTAATCCAGGAGGAAGCTTTGCCTCATTTCACGATTTTGTTTAATCTTCCCTGCATCGTCACTCAATAAACTAATATTTTAAACTAACATTTCAAAAGGTGGGAAGAAAAATTGTAAATTATCGTGTAAATGTTGTTTCAAGCACGTATGACATATGTAAAGTGTATTTTATCATTTAGATTTTCATTCTTTCAATTTCCTGAATAGTTCATTGAACATCTGAGTTTTGGTAAGTATTGTAAGAGTGAATAAGTTAAACAAGCCATGTCGATGTAATTCCATGATTTAACGAAATCTGTACATGAATTATTTTATGATAAGCAATTTATCTTTCGGCCATATGTGGTTCAATTCTTTTATATAATTCTTATTTCTATATCTCTGGCTGAATCTTTCCTTCATCTTATCAAAAGTATACAGCCGTGATATAACAGGAATTGCTTAAATCACACCATTACTCATGTTGTCCTAATCTAAAAAGTGGATAAGCTGGTATCATTGTATAATCTATTGTCACAGGTTCCTGCTTGTCAACGGAGTCAATTATATAGAATTTATATGTTTTGTTTTCTTTATTTTTGTGCAGAGTGTAAGTATCTATAAAGCATCATCATTTTATTTACGTCGCTCACTTACCTGAAGTGTGTCAAGTTTCCCTTAAATTGTAAATCCTAGCTATAAGCGAAGCCCATAGTCCTTTCTCCAAATCATTTATGTGTTTGCTGCTGCTTTGAAATTCAGAAATGCTGATCTACCATATACATGGTATACATGATATACATGATATAGAAAGTTTGTCGGGGAATTTCGATCGGCTCAGTCCGACATTTGCACCGATAGCCAACGCTTATGCACCGTTTATATTAAAGTGGTTTAAATGTCGTAATATCCACAAACAAAAATATTTTGGAGGACAAGCTTGTCTGAGGTTTTAATAAATGTCTGTACGAATAATTCACACGGATACATGTAAGCGTTTACCAAGCGCAGAAATAGCCCATACATGTAGTTTTTTCACGGGGATGGGGTAGTCACGCCAACAGGCTGAGTCCACCTTGCTACCAAACCGAATGATCTTAAATTCGAACAATGCATTATATATCAATGTTTTGCTTAATCATTGAATTGGCACAAGTAAAATTTAGTAACCTCTTGTTTAATTAAAATGCAAAAAGAGGACAGAGAGAAAGAGAGAGAGAGACATAAGAATGTTATGATTGTCAATTTAGGATAGTACCGTAAATGATTGCAATCGTTGGAAAATAATTCCTGTCCTGGGCCCTCCGTAACATAAAACATCCATTCAAACTTACAATGAATAATAGTCGTAAGTCTATGGGAAAATCTGGTTGATAATGGTACGATTCATTTTTAATTCATCGTATCTCTTTCATCATACATGTCCCTGAATGGGTTAAGCTGACCCGGAACTCAAATGTGTGTCTGAGCCCTGTGAACGACTTGAAATCAGGATGTAGGAGGAAGCGTGAACACTTTGGCGCAAGATCTCAAGAGCCACATCCGCTTCCGGTTTACAAGGTCATCACATTGTCATGTGACTTAGATTTGGTTTGTGTATATTCTGACGTAAAAAATGCGCGAGAAATGCAAAAGGCTCATTGCCGTGTGTGTAAGAATTCCCTAAATTAAATAATATATGTAATTTATATAGCGCACGTATCCACTCTGCTAAGTGCGCAAGGCACTTTGCATTATTATTACCCTGGCTTTAGCCCGGCAGCCACCAGCGCACTTGGCATTTCAAGGAATAAATATTCGTACCAGGTACCCATTCACCTCCCGTGGGTTGAGTGCAGCACAATGTGGATGAATTTCTTGCTGTAGGAAATTAACGCCATGGGCGGGATTCGAACCTACGACCCTCTAGAGGAAAGGCGAGAGTCATGACCACTACACCACGGCGCCTCCAGAGTATATTGCATATTGTAAATCCTAATTTATTTTCAGTCACATGTATATCGTCCGTGTTTTCACGAAGTGACGGGAGCCAAAGGGTATTATTGCTTGAAGACAAAAAAAAATCCCGACATCGCGCCAAATCAACGGGCATCCTGTCAATCAACGTGTTAATTCTAAGGCCCCGGTGACATAGAGGCACGGAAGCAACACGATTCAACACGACTCTTTGTCCGGAGGCAGTTTACTGTGAATTAGCAAGGAGTCGTGATGAATCGTGTTGCTTCCGGGGTCCTACATGTATGTGACCGGGGTCCGAGCGACAGGGGTAATCATTGAGCGCAAGAAAGGGTCACCAATCGTTTGCATAGTCGCGCATTGATACACACAGCTTTATGAAACACAACCAAAGCGGTGTTTCACTGAGGTACAGAAGACTTTAAAAGCGGCTTTGAGAACGACGGGTGACCGCCCTTGTGAGTAATGATCGATTATTAGCGTATTAAGCTTGAGAACAGCGAACAGATACCACTGTTACAGTCTTTCTTATCTTTGGTAAATTCTATCCAGATCTAAAGAAAGCCTATTGATAATTACCACCATCATTACCATCACCATCATCATCATCATCATTCATCATCATCATTATCTTTATCATTACAATCACCATCTGTCATCATTATCAACATCATCATCAGCATCATCATCATCATCATTCAGTTCAGTTCAGTTTTTCAGTTCATCGTCATTATCATCCTCATCATCACCATCATCATTACCATCACCACCACCATTATCATCGTCATCATCTTTATCAATACAATCATCATCACTATCATCATCACCGTCGTCACAAGCACCACAAACT
Organism: Temnopleurus reevesii; assembly: GCA_036244855.1. NCBI lineage: Eukaryota > Metazoa > Echinodermata > Echinoidea > Temnopleuroida > Temnopleuridae > Temnopleurus > Temnopleurus reevesii. The sequence continues at coordinate 14,799 of BQKZ01002784.1, read as the reverse complement.
TTTATCATAATTGTCAACATCACTAACATCATCGTCATCAATATCATCATCATCGCCAACCACATGATAATAATAGATGTACCCCGACATCATTACCGCAAAAATACAAGATGACAAAATACAGATAACAAGGACAAAACCACCGCCATCATTCACCGGAGATGTTAAAATATAGTTTTATTTCTAAATTTTCATATCAAAGAAAAATGTCAAGAAAAGTGGCGGCATGAGATTTTCGATTTGCAGATCGATCCCGAAATTAATGTCAAAGCGTGGTCTAAAAGGCCGCCCAATTCTTTTTAGGTGTAAATATTTTATGTGACATTGTGTTCATTAAGCCACAGACCTACCACCTAGGTCTATGATTAAACCATATACACTTTTAGATCCCCACCAATCATGCCAATGGCTGAGTAGATGATCATGAGCCAAAATTAATATGCATTTTTTAAATAAATAAATATATTTCATTGTTCATCCCAGAGTAATGAATACACGCATGTTTACAAACATGTAATGTATGTAGAGTCCAATATATTAATACGCTTGGCCATTTATTCTACTTGTAAATCACAGCACACAGGGTTTGAATATACAATAGTTATGCTTAACAGTTCCAGTTATTTAATATTGAAAGCAGTATTTATACAACACATTTTACTTCAAACTTCCTTTTTGGTGTAATTTCTATGGGGTTCTATATACATGATACTTATTGATGACTTTCAACTCAGTTATTTCCTCAATAAAATATTGAAGAGGAAATACAAGATAACTATTTTTAATTTCCTGGAGTTTCGGTATGACTCTGGATTTACTGGAAATTGATGAAGAAAATTTCGTTTTACTGTGATGAAGTGAAATACCCAATGTGGCGGGATTTTTTTGCCGTTATATTGAATGGATATTAATTCGTCACTTTTATATGAAAATTTGCCAACGTGAGGGCTTAGCAAAAATGATTTTCTTTATAGTATGATATTTAGCCACAGTCTCCGTATAACGAGATCTGGGGGGTGTTTCATCAAGATTTGTCGCAGCGACAAGGAGTCATTTTCCGACAGTTCCCATAGCAACTGTCAGCGATAGTGCTTTTCATCCAATCACAATCAAGGAATTTGTCAGCACTGACTAATTGTCTCTGCGACAAATCTTGATGAAACACCCTCCGGTAGGTGGCCCTGCACGATTAACACTTTCACGGCACGCTTTCAACTATTTAAGGAATTAGAATAACAGGTAATGACATAAAATGCAGCAAATACGTATGTTGTAGCCCACATTGTGACATTGTATCGCATGGAACGTCTTTGAATGATTCGAAGAGGGTTGCTAATGCTGACAAACATGCAAAACACTGTATATGTGAGCTAAAAAGTTGTATTTATGATTTTATACAAATTACCTGTGACGTCAAGGGTAACGTCATCTTCGGCAAATTTTCGGCCATATATGATCGCAGCTCGCTCGTCACACACGTCATCTTCGGCATACCTCTTCAGTCACGCTCGCTGCTCGCTCGGAAATGCCAACTAGACGTGACTACCAACGCCAAAGAATAAATTTAATATTCTACATCGGTCTTGAATCATTAGTTTGAGGTAAGTCAACATGTGAATGTGATATTTTTTGGGGGGAAATTCGTCAATAGCGACTAAAAAATTGTGCATGCTTGCGTTGTTGTGTGTGAGTGAATTTTAATTGCTGACGTTGTCGTTGACTTGCTGCTTTAGTAACTAGCAGCAAGTCATAGGTAACATCATATTTTCAACACAAAACAAAACTAATGAGCATGTGTAGTAATTGACATATTTTATTATTGATAAGATATCCACAAATAAAGGAATTTTAACATGTTCATAACCATATCCCCACCCCATGTGTGCCACGATTTCTCCACATAACAAACGGTACTTATGGTAGCTTATCCATTACTAGTTCCGAAAAACACTGTCCAGATAAAACGAGAACAGACCTGAATTATCAATGAGAAAACAATCTGTGCTCTCATAATGCTCAAAATTATTTAGGGAGATCTTTCAGTCTGGAACAAGATTCGTAAGCCACAATTCACATCCCTGATCACAAACAGCATTTATGTTCCTTTTTTTTTGTTCTTGTTTCCTTGGACGCCAATTTCAAATCAGTTTGCGGATATCCCATTTCATATACCATCACTTGCCCGATTCATTGTCCCATTTATTTAATGCATTGCACATTTCACAATTCATGACATGAAAAATAGGTTTTTATTGACTGTACAATAACTTGTTTTCTCCAGGTACATTTAATGAACATGTCAAGAAGATCATTTATCATACAAATGAGTCACCAAGTTCCAGTAGTTTGCTGGATACCCTCGATGTCTAGTAATGGCACCTCACCTTGCTGGCAGGATTTCATAAATACATTGTTCTTTCCACGGTGATGCTGCCTTAGACCTAGTTCCGATTCTGAATGGTTTCATAATTTCTCTACCCCATTCTAGCGCGACCGATAGATGGCATGATCATATATCCGTACGGAACGCGAAAATGCTGGTCCCAAGCCCGGGAATTATCGGGGTAGCGCCCTCTTTCGGTCTGGCAGCAAAAGGATAACAAGTGATCGGGAGGATATAGCGCTCTCAAAAAGTCGTTTAGAATCATAAGTCTAGGGTAAAACGTGTAGCATAGAGATACGTTTAATTCTAGATTTATCGAATCTCTTTTAGGTCCCAGACCCGGTAGACCGAGTGGTTCAAATCCCCCCCCCCCCCCCTGAGGATCACGGTTGAGCGGTCCTCTTATTTACCCTGGATTGCTACCTTCAGATGTAAGCTGTTCTTCCAGGGGCCCTGCATATCATAAAATTATTATTATCCTTCTCCATTCTTGAATGCCGAGTGGTTGGCAAGAAGGCAGATTGTCCAATTTTTATAAGTCCTAGGTATGACTCGGCCGGGAATCGTACACACGACATTTCGTTCATAGGGCAGACGCTCTATACCACTGTGCCACACATGTCTGATTGGTGCACTATCAGCGCATATCACACGCAGTATTAAGTTAACTCTTTGACTACTGGAGCCGTGTAGTCCCTACACAAGGTGTATGTGTATTACAGATGTCAACAGTCAATGGGTTAACATGGTTTATTTCACCCCTGAGCTGCCTCCTCCGGTAAGAACTCGTTTCCCACGAACCTGCTTTTCTCAGCTCTCGCAACAAATCGCTTCGCTGATCCATTCACCAGGTGCTTTGTCCTCACCGGCGGGACGGGTACCGCCTCGATGGGTTCCACCGGGAACCCATCTCGCGAAGCATACAGATCATTGTCCACCATAATCGTGGTATCCTCGTACATGTCTCGCCTCAAGGATTGCGTGATCCGATGCTGCGAGTGATAATGCAACAGATTCGCAGGATGCACTGGTGTTTGTAAAGTTCTCGCTATACCGCTCTTTGTTGCGTGTACCAAACGCGAACCGTATAACGGAACAAAGACCTCCTTACCGGACTGTACGTTGATTTTCTTACGCGCGATGTTCTCGTATTCAGCGTCGCTTGTGTAGAGGTCAATCGATGCGTAGTAGTCGCTCGAATTGCTGGAGTACTTCCGAGTCGGGAGTGTGAATGACCCTGATCCGGGGATGAGTCTGCGGGGTTTAGGGCATGGTGGTACTTCCGGTGGTGGCGGGCTTTCCTTTAGCTGCAGGTCACAGGTGATAGGAGCCTCAGCCGACTTTGTGGCTCGGTTTCTAATAGGATGCGGGAGAAAATAGAATATGATATTAATGACAGTTCTTATATAGCGCCTTTTCCCCCAATAGTGCCCAAAGAATTACAATCAAGCTCATCATTGCTCACCGGAGAGCTTTCACAATATCACCTACAGGAGCAGTAATTAGCTCCATGTCCTATTGCGTACCCAGTTCGCAACTTGGGTTAAGTGCATTTTATCGTGAATATAGAAATATATTGCCGAATAAAACTAACACCATGGATGGGAAGGTTATTACACACCAAGGAAATTCAACTGTTTAAGGATGTACATAGTGGATAACATGGTTAAGGATGACTGAGACAACATTCATAAACAGTTTAATATATAGCAGTCCAAGTCCTATTAAAACAAATCAAACATTATCATGTACACACGATTATCCATCGTTTTCGGTGTTCTGATTTCATTTGATTTGCTTTAATCTAAGTTCCGATCGACAAAATTTTATACTTTCAAATAATCGTAGATTGAACAACATGACAAAAATAAACAAGACTCGGTCTTGACAATTTGTATATTGAATAAAAGTATTTTAAACGACTGGCTTTCCGTATTTATAGCGGATGTTCAACATTAGTGGACGGTGGCTTGTCATGCTTGTGGACGGTAGAAAACGAGTGCGCAGCTGATGTGCGCAATTGGTGATGCGTGCATCGGATGCGCACTCGTTTGCTCTCGACCACAAGCCACCGTCTACCGATTTGGAAACCCCACCAATGATATTGACTTGATTTATTCGATACCATACATACATAATGAATGATAATGGCTGCTACATTTATTAACAGAAACACTTTTTAAAGTTGACGGTCCTAGGGCCGACTCATATTTTTGCGTTCTTAGCCTAGTCCGCCAGACTGAGAACAGAGAGTAATACATGGTATGCATTGTTTGTTAACATGCTATACAGCAATGCTGTGTGTGATGTAGTCACACAATGCATACCCTGTATCACGCTCTGCGCCTGCACACACCGAAAGCCTAGGGTATGTGCTTGCAGACTATTTTTAGCCTGCGTCTGCCCAGCGTGTTTGAAAATTAAAGAAATGCTTTCTGGACGCACAAAGACGCAGGTCATACGGTAGACTGACGCTCGGCGTATGGTCCTTAAGCGTTCAGTTCACCGTCTGATCTGCGTATACTCTGCGCTCGGGGAGTAATCTTTATTTTCAAAACGCTGGGCCGACGCAGGATAAAAAAGCAAAGGCGTGAGTCGACCTTTAGCCAGCGAGAGGGTACTTAACACCGTCTTTGCCACTATTTGCATTCCGTAGTATGGTAAAAAAAAATGAAATCTACAAGTAAACCGGCAAGTAGGAGTTGACAAACACGTCCTAAAATTCAATGAACAAATTCATTTCCATATCTAAATTGATATATCGTCCGTGTTTTCACGAAGTAACGGGAGTCAAAGGGTATTGTGGCATGAAGACAAAGAAATCCCGACATAGCGCCAATTCAATGGGCATCACATCGAAGAACCTGTCAATTCTATAGAACAACATGTTTCAATGGATTTGTAACTCGTTCCGTGTAACAATACCCTCTGGCTCCCGTCACTTCGTGAAAACACGAACGAATTATAGCTCATTAGATAGATACGTACCTTTGTTTCCTCACGACAACGACGATGATTACGGCGATGATAATAAGAACGGTGACAGGAACGGCAGCGATGATGCCTATTACATCCCCTGACAAAAATCGGGAAATGACAATAGTTTATGTTATGCTATGAAAGAATAGTTGACGAGATTTATAAGCTTGCACATCGTGATACACTTGATCGATTCCCGTCAGTAATGATTTATCTTCTTCATTCATCGAGCAATTAATGGGGACGTCCCGGCTGATCCCGTCCTATCACTGCCGACTGTCAAACTGAATTATCTTAAACTTGAATTATGAAGTATAGATAAATATTTAGTGTAATCAATGGATTCGTACGATTAAGATTGAGAAAAAAATAACCTCCGAACATAAAATGTCAAACATAAGAATTAAAATGGAAGAAGGCAGTGATAATTACAATATTGTGTATGCAGTTTAAGAGCAATTCTGGATCAGTCTGTTGCCCTCCTATGGTTGCCCTATTATGGAACAGTCACACCAACAGACTGATCCCGCCATGCTCTCAAACCGTATCAACACAATTTAAAATTGTCTCTGTCAGTTTGAAATCTGATGTTTAAAGGTTATTTTCCTCAATACCAATTGTACACATTCATTGATTAAACCAAGCATTAATCCAGAGATCATAACTCGAATTTAAGACAATTCATTTTTGACAGCAGGATAAGATCAGCCTGTAGGTGAGACTGCCCCATTAGTGCACCTTAAATATACGACACCCGAAACAAATAGAAGAAAACTGGTTGAAAAGTAAAGATACATTCATAAAATCGGTGCTTTACACATTCAGATAAACAGTGATAAAGGTAAAAGGTATCATGTCACAATAAATCAGTTCATCAATATCCATAGACGTTACATGGCTTTACTATTAATAGGTGTTACTTACCGGAGAGGGCGCTAACGTTTCTGACATCCCTCGTAGGTGGCGTTGTATTGCTTTCTGTATGCACAGTTGAGGATGTGTTATCTGTGTTGACAGTCGAGACGGTTGTTTCCTCCGTTGCGACCTTCTTTGTTATGATCTCTGGGGAAACAATCAGACACAACGTCCATGTTTTCAAGTAAAGGTAATCTAAGGGTACTGTTGCATGAGACTATAAAGGAAATACCCTTTCATTGAAATGTGTTCTTCTATTAACGCGCGATCAATAGGACGTTCTTTGAACTGTTTCTATGGTGAGACTTCTTTGTATTCTTGCAACATTACCCTTCGACGACTACCATTTCATGAAAACAACGACAAGTATAATTAGGTTCACAGTGAGAATCAGATCCTATCAAGGTTTCAGAAACTGCGACGGTCCTGCGGAAACTTATGGGTGCAGGGCAAAGGCGAGTTCGTCCAAGTCCACTTCTCGCTTTCTGGACATGAACACGGAGCCGCGGCGGGTTTGTACAGGTTCTCATTCAACATTCCCATCCGAGACAAGGCGCCAATTTGACTTTGTACAGGTCGCATTATTGTATTTTCGACCAAAACAAGGCACCACGGTCTACTGGTAAGTTAAATGCTTTGCCTTTCCGTTGCACGTGTAAGGTTCCGCAGGACTATGGTAGTTTCTGAAACCAGGAGACATTGGCATTGAGTGTAAACCCGTCTATAAAGTGAATTAAATGAAGCAACTTTTTCTTTTGCCAACAATCTAAACATTTCATTCGACATACAAACACATACATTATATCTAATCTTATTCATTATTTTCAATTGATTTCTTACAACAAATGTGACCCTTGATATTTGTAATTGTAGTTGTTGTTTTTTCGATCGGGGAGGGAGGGGGGCGGTATTCGATTTGGATCATTCTGATTTCCCACATTGCTCTAGATCAATTATTCATGAACTGTTCAATGAAAGACCGACTCACATATTTGCGTTTTTAGCCTGCGTTGGCCCAGCGCTTATGAAAATTAAAAACTCTCCAGGACCCCAAAAGGCCCAGGTGGACTTTCGTTCGGTGTACGCTCCTTGAGCGTAAGGCCTTAATATATGCTTAAGGATTCGAATTCAGAAAATGTATGGAAACAATTATCAGCGAACCTTGGCACCTGGGTGGTGCATGAGACCATGCTACCTGGCCATTCTTCTGAATGCATTGCAATGTTGAATGACCTTGAAGACGATGACCTTCACGACAGCGAAATTCGACCTCTGACCCGTATCGGAACCAACTTCCTGTTCGATCACTGTTGGGAGGGCGTCCTGGATCGAGGCAAAATCCCTTGTTTGCTACAAAATTCATGAAAATAGAAAAGGTATATGATGATGATGATGATGATGATGATGATGATGATGATGATGATGATGATGATGATGATATTGATGATAATGGACGAGTATCGCATGGGTCTCCGCTTATGGCTCAAACTAGTCTCCTAGATAAAGGGATGCGGTTTGATTTTGATAAATTGTTCTACCACCAAATGTGATGAAGGAGATAGATTTTACAATGTAATACTAAACTTAAGTATTCTAGGGAGATAGCGCCAATACTGATATCGAAACTTAGTTAGCACACTTCAGTGCCCATGTTGTAGAACAAATAGTTTTTTTAACAATGTAAAAGAAACATATGTGTAATATTAAATTTGACCATGCTTATCTAAGTTAAAATATCCATGTTGGTACATGTTTATCTCAATATCATCTCAATATCAAGTCGGTCGGATATATCCATTTTTTTAATCGAAATATGAATTCAAGTCAACAGGTACAAGCATCATAATGGACGATATGAACATTACAATACCTGATCTGATTTGTTTTATTATGTAGAGTATGCTTTTGATTGATTGATTTATTCATCATTTTAATAACAATGTTTATTCAGGAGGCGTAATCAGTAATCCCTGCTCTGCCTTTGGTGCATTTAAGATCTTTAGCATTAGAAAAAAGTAAAGGCAAAATGGTCAGAGTTGCTAATTAAAAAAAAGAAATCAGATCCTCACTTTTGTACACAGAAATCATGCCGTTGTTTCCCACCGAACACGTTGGTCCTCCACACGTTTGATACCTAGCGCCCCCACACGGGCAGGAGCAGACAGCGTCACTCGCCGACATGGCGTCCACGTCATTGTTGTTGCCGCATCCGCAGTGTGTGGAGTCGAACGTCCATGCGAACTGGTAGCCGCCATCCCGGCAGGTCCTTAGGCAAGCATCCACAGTCATCGATCTGGAGGAGACGTGGTTCTGATGTAGGGTGGTGGAGTTAGGCTTCATGAAGCATCCTACGTAATCGGGCTCTGTGCAAAATTGATGGGAAATCAAATCGCCTATGTTTTTACGAAGATGACGGGAGCGACACGAAATGAGTTGCAAATCCACTGAAACGTGTCCTAGAATTAACACGTTGTTCGATAGGGTACCCAATGAATTGCGCTATGTCGGGATTTATTCATGTTCATGAAAGAATTCGCTTTGGCTCCCGTCACTTCGTGAAAACACGGACGAATTTTAGGATTTGGCGTGTGCTGGAAAATTAGAGGCGGGCGGGGAAAAACATGTTATATATTTTTTTCTTCTTCTTCAACTTTTTATTAATACCCTCATGGGATGTTGTTCAAAAGTTGCAATTGATCGCAAATTGCAGTTGATGCTCGTTGCAACTGAGTGGTATTTTTTTTGCGATCAATTGCAACTTTTGAACAACACACCCTTAGTCACTGTGAGTATTACAATTTCCATGATCTCATAACCTGCAGGCCTGGAGGGCATTTCATGAAACTTTGTCAGCGACAAAATTAGTCAGCAGAGACAAATCCGGTGAAATCCTTAATTCTGATTGGCTTAAATCCACTGCCGCTGACTGTTGTTATAGCAACTGTCGGAAAATCCGCTCTTGTCGCACTGACTAATTTTCATGAAATGG
>BQKZ01002783.1:18746-67515 GCA_036244855.1 Temnopleurus reevesii | reverse complement strand
AGAAACCAATAGAAACCAATAGAAACCATTAGAAACCAATAGAGACACTCTATTGGTCTTCTATGGGTTCTATGGGAATTTCGACCTGGGTATGCCTCATTGATAACTTTCCGCATTTTTAATGGGTAACATACACATACATGTATACATTGATAGGATGTATAATTTCAATCTCATTCATTTTCATCCAAATTCAATTTTCTAATGAGGAAAAAGAATTATCGTGCACTGACTACAAAGAACAATTTGTTTTTAGTTTCTTTAGGTTATCACTTTGTACATATACGTTTATCACTGTGCAAATAAGGAATATTGTTAATTAATGAACCTGCTGTGTTGTAAAACATCACTGCAGCAATTATATTTGAATATAAAGATAGGTATCATTCTATAACTAAGATAGGGGATGATTCCATCAAGAAGTCATTAATTTGTTGATTAACCAGCTCAAGATGGAATTAATAATTACACCTAAATGACCCAGTGAATATCACTATAAGAGGGGACTAATCATGATCCAAAGTATGGAAAGGTACAATTTATATCATGAGATTTTAACTTCTTGCTCAAATATAGCACAAAAAACAGGCTCTTTTAATATTTGTATGTGTCTTTTGCCTAATGTGAAAAGAGAGTGAATTTTAAATATTGTAAAGAGTGAGAAATTAGTTTTCAAATTCTAAGTTTTTGGAGCTCACATTGAAATAGATATTGCACTTAATTGCCTCCAGCTATACACATCAATCATTGGTTGCTCAGTCGATTTTTAGTTAAATTGCATACATAAACAGAAAAACTGATGGAAGTCGTGAAGATTTAATAACTAGTGAAACATGTCCCAAATATGTAAGGTACTTAAAAACAAATAGATTTTATGAAATGTTCACAATTGGGATAAACATAACCTATCTTTCTTCAAGCTAAACTAATTGAAGCCATTTTGAATACACTTTCTCTGCTTGAAAGGCATGCACTTCATTCAGAAATTACAAAGGCATTCACGAAATCAATGGGGGAAAATAGTTTTTTATCATGCACAATGCACATATCTACAAACAGTCATACAAATTTTATTCGTAAAGCAACAAATAAGTTCAAATGGAATAGAGACTATCTAGGGCAGCCACGCAACCTAACGATTATGGGTCAAAACTCATTCTATTTACAAGCAACCCTAACACAATATCATGTTGAATTGATATAAAAGGATCACTGGGTGAAACATGTTTCTCTATTCATTGCAAACGATCAATATTAATTTGCAGGCAGGAAAATTGGAGAGGTCCTTGAAAAAAAAAGAATAGTTCAGGGTCAACCTCATTTAAAAAAAATGATATTGATTTCAGCTATATTATTTTACTTTACAACAATCATGTATTCATATGCTTTAAAAAAGGAAGGAGAGCGAAAAAAACACACTCAATCAATAAATCCGTAGAGTTTCTAAATGTTCTAGAATTAAGTTTACTATGCATATACCTATCCTATTCACCTTCCAGAACCAAAGCTGACTTCTATTTAATTATTAGAAAAACAATTTTGATAAAAGTATACTTGCTAGTCAAAAAATATTTTGAATACCTGTTATTAGCCGAGGACAGTGAGATCACAATATGATCACTAGACCATATTCATTGTGCTGGGTTTAATGGTGATAACAGGTAGCAAAATATTGACAATACAATCAGTTTAGATTAAATCAATTTCTTATCTTTGGCTAACCTCACACTCTCCCTCTTAAAGCGACTGAGAAACAATGCTAAATCATCTCAAAGTATGTTTAAATATTTGGGATCCTCGTGTTATAAACAATATTTGAAAGTATACAAGCACACACTCTTGGACACCTAATGTATCATTATACTGCCACCCCAGAAAAACAAATTGATGTGCATGCAATGTGCATTGTATTCATAATGTATTCTATATTAATGTCTCTATTTACGTGTCTTCACCAGCATTTGGTTTGAGAGGGTTGGGGTGGAAAACCTGTGGGTTATGGAGATTAAGTTCTCCTTTTCCATGCCCCGGCAGCCCTCTCAAACCAACTGCTGGTCTTAATTGATTATTCATTTACCTAGTTCTTTTATCTTTGTATCCTTTACTTACACCTGTATACTGTAATTGTTTTGTTTTGAATTTGCTGAATAAATAATAATAATAATAATAATAATAATAATAATAATTTCAGTATGTATTTCAGATTGTGACATCATTTGTACGTCATACTTGTTAAGATGGTCAAACTGATTGACAGTGCAAACCGCACCTCAATACTCATTCCATATATTATTTCAGGTGTGAATTTTGTCACTTTTTTACTCAGTTTCAGGCCTTTTGGGGGTTTACACCCTACTTCAGAGTTTGGGAAGGTATTTGAAAAGGAACACAAAAGGTGGGACAGAAAGCCACGTGTCTGTATTTCAGGGGGAAAATCGTTCCTTTAAGATTTTTCTGGACCTTTTCCCCCTTTTCAAGTACACCCCTATTCCATGAAAATCAGGAACAACATCGGCTGACAAGCATTAAAAAAAATTCTTCACACTTCCCATCCCCCCCCCCCCCCCTCCCCCGAAAAAAAAAAAAAAAAAATCATCATTTCTAGTCAGCCATCATCACTTTGGCATTTACAGGGGCAGTATTGGATTTTTCAAAATTTGGAAACAAAGAAGGGGGAGTATTTTTCAATGATTTTCTTTTGATCTGAATAGCGAGGACACAAAATGACATTTAGGGCTAATTTATATCAAGCACTTCCAACAAACTTCTGTTTGGACAAAAAATTGGTTTAGTCTATGATCTTAAACAGCAAGAAATTCATCCACATTGTGCTGCACTCAACCCAGGTGAGGTGAATGGGTACCTGGTAGGAATATTTATTCCTTGAAATGCCTAGTGTGCTATAAATGAAGTGGCCGCCAGGCTAAAGCCACCTGGGGTAATGATGCTGCAATTGTATAGCGCTTAGAGAATTCTTCATAAAGAGTTGATAAGCGCTATATAAAAGCTGTTCATCATTATTATTATTAAACAACCATCTATTATTCGGAAAAAAACAAAAGCAAATTCTCTCTGCTTTTTAGATGCACAATAAGACTTGTTTTCCCAAGAGAAATTTAGTTAAGTAATGTCAAAATACAATACTTTATCACACATAAAGTCTTCTTCATTCACTGAATTTGAGATATTAGCAAATTTCTAAAATGACTGAGTTTGAATCCCACCGCTGCCACCATGACCATGTCAATATCAATAAAAACATTGGCTTCCTATCAGTAATAAAGGGAAAACTATACTTGTTTATTATCAAGATGTTTACATGATTCAGATACAGCACTTGGATAACATGGAACTTAATACAATATCATCAGAGAGTGCATACAAAATGAATAGCGAGATTTCAGTGCCATTTTATAACATAACACAATGGCGTAACATGTTTAATTTAGGGGAAAGTTATATAAGATACACATTCTTTGACAGAACTTTCTTAATAGGAGAGTTTCAATACTTTTATTAGAGTAAAATCATACTCAGAATATCCTTAAAATAAAAGAATATTCAGACTTTTTATAAAGATGTTTTGTAAGACTTTGCTACGTATGTATAGTCTATACTTACGTCCCTCTACACAACCTGGCAGAAAAGATGTCCCATCTAGAGCTACTCCTTGAGATGGTAAAAAGACATGCCGTATTCTAGAATGCAGAACTCCTTCAGATCCCTCAGTGGGAAACTTCTCAAACTCTTTCATCCACATCTGCAGCTCCTGAACGGTTATCGGCTTCGCGTCAACGTCTATCGCCGGACCTCTGAAGAGTTGCTTCGGGGCCACACACTGCTGAATCTGCTCGACATGTTCCGGTGCAGCAACCACCTTATTTCCATCTATATGCAGGTGAAGATTGATGTGAACAGGAGGATCTGTGCTTCCATCTTGTTGACTTGCAAAGGATATCTTGATGGCAGACGATTTATATGTCAGAACAAGGATCACAAACATGGTTTTTGTGACATATTGGACAGTGGATGCTCTCTGGTGGCCCGCCATTGTTGTGGTACCGACCAAGCTTAGCGGACGACGTTGTGTTTTGTGTGTAAAAATTACATTGAAAATGTTCGTACGTGTTCAATAGTGGTTGCGAGCCATCTGTTGGCCGTGGGATGCATACGAGGAGGTTATCTCCGGATGATGTTGAACTACTGAGAAATAGACGGGCTGCAACTTTTGGAGTTATAGGAAAAATTAATAGTGTTGCAATGTAAATTGCAATTATTTTTATCAAATAAACCATATTCTATTTCCTTTTATTATTCTTTTCTGTCACCCATTTCATTATTCTTCTTTTTTAATTCAATCCCATTTAATTATTTAAAAAGCCAATATTTTAACGTCGATTTGATGAAGTTCAGACCTTTTCACATATTGGGGAGTTGCTACTTGTCTATAGTGATTCTAAAGAGTGAAAACTTTGGCAAAGTCACTGTCATCGCGAAAATAAATACTCAGCTTAAATTTCAGCTTACGTATACAGTTTATCCAATGTAATTATGGTCCAGTCTGCTAAGTTTTGTCTTCTCTGGTCCGTTTTAGGGGGAAAGAGTGTAGAGCCCTCATAAAAGACGGACTTCCTCCTTTGGAATCAGATGTTCTACTGTTTCATTTTTAACAGACCTCTACGATATATTGACAAAGTTTGAAAAAACAGAGTCCAATAAATTGACCTAATCTCTGTATGAGAGTAAGTTAGTTTAATGGATCGCGTTTTTGTTCATTTCGTCATAATTTCCTACATGTTTAATTATGTTACCCCCCCCCCTGCTTAATCACAATAGAGTGTGTCATTTTCGTTACTGTTCTTTCAGTTCAGCTTGCCTCAATCATATCTCCTGCCCTTGATAGTGGAACAGTAGATAGATCAATGTAAAAAAGAACTTCCCAAAAATCTGAATTATATTTGATCAATCATAACATTATATGTTTTTGTCTAACTTCTATTGAATCCATGTCATTTGACTTATGGCTCACTGTGCAGATTTTGAATAAAGACCTAAATGGCTGTTAAAAGTAATGGGAATTAATAATATAAAGCTATTATAGCTTTGGCATGAAAGAATTGAGATAGATAATATTATTATCCATCTCAAAAAGTCTTTGATGAACCAATTTTCTTACATATTGACATGGTGGCAGCGGTGGGTTTCACCCACTAATGCTAACAGCGAGTGCATGTCTTGGTGAAATTCCTTAAAATTTGAGATATGTGTTTTGCTATTTTGTTCATTCATGCTCAATTTCAATAGTATTGAGTTGTTGCATGTTAATGAACAAGTGCCATGTCGTGGCAAGCATCTTTGTAAGTCCCTTACCACTCTTTGCTTTTTGACTAAAGAGTCTGTGTTACGTTGAATATACAACTTGCCTGCCTTCATTGTCATCGGAGCAATAGTAGGATTCAATTTTTCACTGCAACAGACAAGACGCTCTCATGGAATTATCCATATATATGACTAAATACGATTCATCTTTACATTCATAGGGCAGACACTCTCATCTCAGTGTAACTACTATCCACCCTTGTCCAAAACTATTTCAAACCTGATCATGAAGTAATTTGAGATTGGTATAGCTTTTTGTTCAAGCCAGAGAGCGAAGTGTCAATTTTTCCTTAAATTGAAAGCAATTTTTACAGAAACAGTCATAACATGAGCTTTTTTTTTATTTAAAAAACATATTTGGATACTTTTAAAATGCGTTTATTTTTCATCATGTACTTCATGACACCACCCTTAGCCTTACCCCTTTTCTCTTGTGCCCCTTCTCTCTCACTATCCCTCCCCAATTCGACGTCTACCTCTTTCACTTATCCACTCATCCCCTTCTTGTCTCTGTTATTTCCATTCTCTCTGTTCTGTTCTTTCTTCCCTTCCTACTTCTCCCACTTTCCTTTTTAATCCCTAGATGTCTTTTTCTCTCTTGTCCCTCCTTCCCATTCTCCCAGCTCTGCTTCATCTTTCCCTACCTTTCCCCTCTCTGTTTTTCCATAACTCTCTCTCCCTCCCCCTTCTCTCTCTCTCTCTCTCTCTCTCTCTCTCTCTCTGTCTTCCCATGTTCTCTCCATCTAACCCTTACCTCTTCATTTCTCTCTTTCATATTCCTATATTGCCTTTTAAAACTTTAAAAATTATCTCACATAAGAATTGAAGGATTTCATTTTAAGCAAATTCAATCACATACTCCAGAAACATCTTTCCATACCTTTCCCCTCTCTGTTTCTCCTCCTCCATCATCTTCCCATAACTCTCCCCCCCCCCTTCTCTCTCTCCTTTCTCTCTCTCCTCTCTCTCTCTCCATCTAACCCTTACCTCTTCATTTCTCTCTTTCATATTCCTATATTGCCTTTTAAAACTTTAAAAAAATATCTCACATAAGAATTGAAGGATTTCATTAAATAATAAGCAAATTCAATCACATACTCCAGAAACATGACACAAAAAGACGAGAGTCAGGCAAGAGTTTTTCAGGTTTTTTCTACAAAATCTGCCAACTTCACATATCTTTAATATCCTTATTTCAATTCAATAATTTTTTTTGCCTGTTTACAAATCATCAAATATATCTATGTATAATCATATTAAATGATAGTAAAATGACAGGAATGATATACACATGAGGTTGGATAATACATATATGTATAGATATATGGATAATGTACAAACTTGAACAAATATACAGATATGTAAAAAAAGAAAATTCTGTACATACATTAGTACAAACTTATCTGTTTAAAAACACAGTAGGTATCTTTTACGAAGCAAAATTATACATTTAAACATAATCTCTTAGATGTACTGACTCTTTGTATATCAATCATTTCTTCTTTTTTTGGTACCTTTGCTGTAGCAGTATACATCCAGCAATAATCAATATACTTATAATAATCCTATTTTTACAAACACATTACATTGTCAGTATTGCATTAGTACAAACAAAATAAATACATAATTTGAAAGCAAAAATACATCTTAATTGAAAACCATATGTCACTTAAATTAAAAGGCAATAATAAACTTGCTCTTTACTCAAACCCAACATTGAATTATCTGTATCATTCATTGATCTCTATGAAAAATCTAGATATATCGTTGCCTCGCACTTGCTGAACAAAATATTAAAGCTGGCGGTCATATCACCAGAACTTGATATTGGGGAGCATGCAATGCTTGAGTGAGAAAGCATCGAGGGAAACATTATGTACCGAGTGGTAACATGGCTGCCCTTCCAGTTTATCGCACCGAGCCAAATAGATCAGTGGTATCACTACATAGAGAATAATGGTGAAATAGATCTAAAACAATTGTTTTTGAGAATATAAAATAAGGATACGCCTTTCATATGGCCATTCTTATTGTATACCTAAATTATATAATTGGCCACTTGATAAACTTTGATGGGAGTTAAAGCTTTTCTTCAGAAAATGACATAACAGTGAAGAAAACTTTGTGAAATGAATATTGGGAGAGAAAATTGGAGACTGGATATCAGTGGCGTTAGTAGATCATTCTGTAAAAGAGAACATTTTTCTTACCATGGTACAAGTGACAGGGGAGTTGGAATTAAAGGGACATTGAACTAATCCATCCTATTACACACAGATGACACCTAATTCAGATTCTATTTTGGGCCATTAAAACTAACCAAGGAATATATTCCAATTTAAATCGGTGCATCAAGTAATCACTCTATTGATGATATCACATCTTCAACATTTCTCATACATTTTTACTCATTATATTTGGATCATTGTCTTGTATTCTCATGTCTGTACTGTACTTTTGCTTATGTGTTGAAATTATGAAAGGCTCTAACATTTCAAGACTTTCAAGACTTTCATATATAGAATGAAATCAAAGTTAATTCAGACTTAATTTACCCTGTATTTTTATTGTATATTTCATCACCATCATTATCACTGTTAATACTCCATAAACAGAGCATTACTTTTCTTCAATAAATCAAACTGGAATGCGATTTCAAATGTCTTTTGTATTGAAAAAAGAGCCAGCTAATATAGACATGCGATTGGGAATTTGGAAATTTATTCATTAAACTTAATTGACATAAACAAATCAATGTCTTATTATTAATAGAAAGGAATATAATTGTCAGAGACATATGCGATTGTAATGTTTGTACATTTTGATACTAGAATCATTACATTTTTTAATCTGATTGATCTGTGTTCTCAATATGAATTCTGGAAACTGAATACCGATTGATTACGGATATAAACAAAACGACAGAGGGGTCGACAAAAAGGACAAAAACAAGAGAAAATGGAAAAGCAGGACTTTAGAGGATAAAGTATGAGTTCATTAACAAAACATATTGAGACAATGAAAGGAAATATTTGTTCACACACACACACACATGCAACAAATGTACACGCACACATTAGAATAGAATTTAGTAACAAATTCAGATTAAGATTTTGAGAAATGAATACCAGCATATGAATAGTGCCTAGAACAAGGTTAGAAGTAACAACTTACATTGCTAACTAGAAGAAGCAAAGAAAACAACACAACACAAATATACAAACACCACACACATACATACAGACAAGATAGTACATGGTTTCACCAAGAAAACTATTATATTCAAACTCATCATGAAAATATATTTGTTTGTTGCTTTTAAAAGTGCAATATATACAGACACACATCAGATAACTATTGGTTGGAATGGACTTGACGTGAATATGAATCAAGGATAAACACTGTGATAAGTGGAGTGAAGTTGCACCAAAAAAGAAAATTACACAGTATGAATACAAAGTGGAACAATCAGTACTTTTACATTTAGTACCTTACATATCATTTATATGTACTGGCAAATACGCTTCTCTTATTTTACATTATAAATACTTGCTTCAACAAAAGCCTGACCATTTTACAAACGCACTTTGATCTTTATCATTATATCAATGATGTAGAGGCAGTACTTCATGAAAATCAGTCAAGCGGCTTATTAGTATACATAATGTTGAGGTTTGTAAGAAAAAAGGCAATTGAATACTATTTCTGTTTAAAAAAATAAAACAATGGGCATTGAAATCTCAATTAAGACACCATCCTACATTACATGCAGTAGTGGATGCCCTAATAAAACAATGATCAATAGCCAACCTTCTGGAACATTTCCGAGGATAGATATAAGAATGTCAATTACCAAGCAGCAGAATTAAATGCATTCTCATAGGAGAAAGCATGATAAGGCAAGGTGTTTCTGCCAAGCCATTCATCTGAAAGGTAAATCCTTAATTATCTTTTCAATATTTTGGAAAGTTGGCAGCTCTGCCCAGTACTGAGATAACAGTTCTTGACAGCGGTGTTCAGTGCTGCATGGAATATCTGATGAAGATGATGAGAAGAATTAATTAACAAAATAACCTGAATTTCTTACTCGTTTTGAATGTGAATACATGTGCACAAAACACTATAAAATCAATGAACGTGTGAATACATTTCCTTGAATATTGGAATTCATTCCAAAAAACCAACAACTGTGTGCTGTGACATACGTTTCTATTTAATTGCATTCCAGCAATAGTCAAATAATTTCAGAAATTCAAAGCATTAATCTAGCAAGAGAGTATCAGAAAAGACCAATAACTTCGCACATGAATTTTTAACTGATGAATAGATATGCGATCCCAAATCTAACTTTGTTAAAGCAACATTTGATATTGGATTCAATAATTCATACATTTTAATAAATTTAACTGTGTATTTCATATCATATCATGACAATCATATCTGAACAATCACCGCAAACCATTTAATCATCTGCACCATTAATAAACAATGTCAGACACATTAAAGTGTAAATGTGTTTCTTGCACCATCCATCAGCAGCATTAATGAAAATGCATTTGGAATTTGGTTTAAATCAACAGGATTGTTAAATAACATATAAACTTAGACAAAACAATCACAACGCCAAAACCCATACAAAGTCTCAATGCAAGAATGGCATATTTCAAATAACTCATACTGTCTTCAAATGAACACATTTTGAAAATATCCATTCTTTCATTGTAATCAATTAATGCAACACAAAGAGACTTGATTAAATGATGCCCAACCAATTATCGTAATTCAAATGTTTTCTTCTAAAAGGGTCTGATGTTTTAGTTTTCCCACAAAGGAAATTGTTTTCTTCCTATTTTTTCCTTCTTTCTTCTAAATCCTAAAACACAATGCTGTTGATTGTAAGAAGCAATCATGGGAACAATCACCCCACAGAGTGGATACGTGCGCTATATAAATTGCATTTGCTATTATCACTATTATTATTATTCCCATCCAAAAAGCACTCAATACCTTCATTATTTCACTTCCAATATTACTGATGTATAATAACTGCTAATGCAATCATTTCTTTGAAATAGTACTGCTTCTAGTACTCACTACACTTAACACCTAACTGCATCAGTCTAGTATACCGTACATGTACCTCCAAACTACTGAAATCCTATTTGGCCATTGATTGATATTGACTGCAGCACTTATCTATTCATATGACCTGAGTTTCATAATCCATGCTCACCGACGATTCAAGAGCTATCCAAGATGATGGAATCTGCTTCATCTAAATGATAAAGCCCCAGTCATTTTGAAGCCCTGATTCAACTAAATTAAACATAACACTTTGTCCCGATTAACCTTATTAACTGCTCTTGAACAAAGATGGATACATAAGATCACAAAGGATTCAAATTGGCTAAGGATCATGTTTAATTGTGCTCAGAAGTTCTATATTACTGAGGCTTAAATTTTATTCTTTTGAATGTTTTAACAGGACATTTTCAACAAGGTGCAAAAACAAGTGAAGAGCACATTACTAATCTTAGCTCTTTATTCCTCATCATTATGTAAATCACATATTCATCAAGAAAAGTGATGCAGCACCTTATAAATTGAAACAATAAAAAGGTAGTAAATATTTCCCTGCAACAGCATATGAGCGTCTTTAGAGGGCAAGTACAATGAAGAAAACAATTTCATTCATTTTCATTTTCTACTTCCCAAAGTTACAGTAGATGTATAATTAAAAATTGGGATCTTTGATAAATATGAAAAATTATATATTCATTAAGTATCCAACACCACATTCCGTTAAAATAAAAAATAAAGTGATATATCTTACGTTAAATGCATCGATTGGAAGAATACAAAATTTTTAATACATTGAGATTATCTCATTTGGCTAGTAGTCAGCTGGACGATTCCATAAACTATGTACGTCCGACTGCCATACAGGACATACTTGATATAAATCTTAATCATTAAGTTCTTAAATTGAAACTAATTGAAGTGACCATAAATGATTGTGGCCAAAGTTGTTCATAAGTGGGTCATACTTACGTAGAGGCTCACCAATTAATAGTATAGCTTCACCAATTAATAGTATAGCCAACCAGATTCACCCTAAATTTGGTTCCCTCTGGTTAAAAATGTTGTGTGTTTTCTTTAATCCCTTATGTGGCCACTAAAGACAGGTTAAACTGTATCTTGTGCATGTACACCACTTTCTCAGAATGAAGTCTTAATCATAAAAACTCTTGGAGGAGTGCATTTACTGAAGGTTTCTTGGTAGGTTTGGCTTTGAGGGTGCGGGTGGGGTCCCTCTTCTGCCCCTCTACATCCTGGTCCAGCAAAGAGGTGCGATTGTTGACCCCCTGCTGTTGGTGATACTGTTGCTGGTGGTGGTGCTGCTGCTGATGGTGTTGCTGGTGGGTGGGTGTGGTATGGTGGTGGTGGTGTGTTGCCTGTTGTTGCGACGACTGGTGGTGTGGCGTCTGAGACTGCTGCTGGTAGTGGGAATTGTAGACATTGGGCTGCTGCTTATATGCATGATGTTGCTGCTGTTGATGCTGGTGTTGTTGTTGCTGTTGATGTTGTTGATGGTGTTGAAGCTGATGTTGCTGTTGTTGATGTTGGTGTTGTTGTTGTTGTTGTTGTTGATGTTGCTGCTGCTGTTGTAGCTGTTGCTGATGTTGATACTTCTGCAGCTGTTGTGTAGTAGGAGGTTGAGAGAAGGAGTGTTGGAAGGGGACATGATGAGGTGTGGTGTTTGATAACGGGGGCGAGGTGGCACCTGATGCGTTACTACTGCTATAACTACTGTAGCTCGCTGTTGACGAGTCGGCATGGTAACTGTGACGGGGTGTGGTGTTGGCAGAAGATGAGGCCCTCCCTATAAGAATAAGAAGAAAAAAATAGAATCACAAAACAGTGTTACATCAGTTCTGTAATTCACCATACTTGATTTCTACATATTTGTTTATTCTTAACTTTCAGCATGGCATCAGATCAAAAGAAATATGAATTTTATCAAACAAGCTTTCATCTGTGTGTAGTGTACTGTTTCAAATAGTTTGCTACAAAAATTATTATCTTTACGCAAACCTACATGAATGTACACAATAATAATATAAAAAAAGAGCTCAAAATGAACTTTCTAATGTACAGTACTTCGTCACATCAGAATTAATTTGCCACTTTTTAAAACAAAAACTTTGCAGCAAACTTTAAAGATTAATGCTTACTTTTTAAATAAATACATGAATTATATAAATGTGTAACAATGGCAAGTCAATGAAAGCTAATAGAAAGAAGAAGATGGAAGATGAAAGGAATCAAACTATCAACAGTGGTTCAAGGTGTGCTAGATATAATAAGGGTATAATGGATGGCGTGCTACTTTACATTACCAACATGCAAATGATACAATATTCATTTTCCATTTAAAATCCAGAACAGAAATTTAATATTTACAAGCTATAAGGCAGGCAATATAATCCAGGTGAAATTAGGAAGGTAATATGTTAGTATCTTTAACCCTAATCAAGCCGGGGTGGGGGGGGAGGGGGGGGGCGGATTCCGCCCCCCCCCCTCAACATTTTTTCAAATATCTCCCACACGCGTCAAAAGAATTTCGCAACGCGTCATGACTTTTTTCTTTCAAGTATCGCGCAACTTTTGAGACTTTGAATATTTTTACTTTTAATGGCTCAAATTAATTTATTTTTGCAGCATTTTGCCTCAAATAATGTCCGCAACAAATATCAGTAAAAAAAAATAACAAAACAAAAGGTAAAAAACAAAGAAATACATAAGAAATTCGTAAAACAATGAAATGCATGATTAATTAATTTCGATAATGAATTTTTTTTTAAACAAATTTGTAGAGAATGCTAAAAGGAATATTTTCAGAAAGAAATCAGCTCAATTGGAGATTTAATTAGTGATTAAGAGCCCAAAACTTATTTTATGCATAAATTCGCATATTTAATTATTTCAACAATTTTTTTGGGAAAAAGTAACCATAGATTCTGGTAGAATACGGCGCAAGCATCATACGTGCCAATTTTCGTCGCGATCGCGCGTTCTACGGCTGAGATCTGAATTCCCCCCCGGCTGTGGCATTGCTCAAAAAGCCCGGCCTGATTAGGGTTAATTGATAACAACCATAAATAAATAGTATTGCTATCGAGTGAAAGGAATGATGATGTTGGGTAATGTGCATGGGTGTTAGAAGGTTTCTTTAGATGGTATCATGGGAGTCTCAAACAGTCTATTAGCAGGGTTGTTTGGCAAGTCTAAACGAGTGAAGCTAGAAAGTTGTGATAAATTGCAACTTGTAATTGATCAGCACAGACCACTCAAAATCATTGTCTCGTGCATGTTTTATTAGAAGTACTGACTGCGTGCCATTGGAAATCTTGCAAGTTGAAACTAATTTGTATTTTTTTCATTTTCTAGCAAAAATCTGCAAGCTTTAGCATAGGAACATCAACGAATATTAAACCTTAAAAGGGTCATACTTCAGTCAGTAGAACTGCAGTTTAGAATTACGTTTCTGCCAAGGAATACAGGTTGGAATATACATGTGGGCTTTGGTCAGCACTACTATACTCTACAAGCACAATTTTCTTTTTGTTATGGCTGGCCATAAACAAAATTATGCATTATCACTCACAGTTTGACATAGCCAATAACTATCATAAATACACAAAGTTAGGTTTGTAAATAAAGTGCAAATAATAAAGAACAGTTAGCAAACGATGACTATCATTCAGAGGGAACCCAATAAGTTAACCTGGCAAAATTAGAAGGAAAAGATCAGCAACGATTTACATGAATTCATAGATATAGATTTTATCGAGGAACATCACAGAAAACAATCAATAAAAGATCAGGACTTCGGGGTTATAATGTGAAGTGCATAGTATCACTTCAAGAGTATATTATGCTGAAAAGTTGATCACTTTTAGTCAGATCATGGAAGAGAGAGAACAAGGAAGATACAGATTCTGGAATAAACATTAAATATAAAGAAAATTATTTAATAATGCTGCAAGCTATAATGAGGAATACAAAGCATAACTATGTTCATATATAATAGAGCATATCAAACTTTTCAGTATACCAATTACATGAGAGTGCAGGATATGAATATACATCTAGTAGTTCTTTATACTTGAAGGATATGGAATAGTTGCATAATATAGCTGCAACATTGCAAAGCAGGTTTAATGCCAAAGCTATCACAAGAGTACAGGCAAGAGTACTGGCTTACAAAGATATAATAGCCCATAAGCAGGATAATGTGCTATCAATGTGAATATATAAGATGGTGTTTGATCGTGTACCATCATTCCAGAGAGGTAAGAAGATAACTAGTACAGTTTAGGACTCTCTGACCTGATGTAATTTACCATTCAGTCCTCTATGACCAGGTATTAGTGGGTTTTCCAAACCGTTGGATAGAGGCTTGTGGATGGTTCAATACAAGTGTGCATCTGATGTGTACATCATATCCGCACTCGTTTTTTACTGTTAACAATCTTACGTCTACCAACTTAAAAAAAATCTGCCAAAGAACATAGAGAGAGACACAACCCAGAACAGTCAACCCTGCAGAGTCTGTCTTACTCCCTGATCGCCCCTCCCCAAAGAACAACGATCAGTAGGACAAGACAGATTCTTTGGGATTGAATGTTCTAACCTGAGTCTCCCTCTATGCCAAGAGGCAGATATATTTAGGTCACAAAATCCTAAACTGAACTAGACGAGAACTCACGATGAGGTGATTCGTTTGAAGACTGGTTCTGTGGTGTGAGGTATACTCTGGAGTGAGGGCGGGGTCTGGCACAGATGTCAAGTGAACATGGCCTCTCCATCTGTGAGTCACCCACTGAGAGATATAACACACACTAGATGGTCAACATCTAACCTATAAACCCTATCAAACTTACACTGCATGGTTAACATCTAACCTATGATCCCTATCAAACTTAAACTGGATGGTCAGAATTCCTACAACTTCCCTACGACCCCCACCCCCCCCCCCCCCCCCCCCCCCCCCCCCCCCCCTTCCTCACCCTGATCCTCCTCACAATGGCAGGAGATATTTACAGCTGCATTGAAGTATCAATCTACTTATATTCTTCAAAGCTTTGATTGCAAAGGCATATGAATTGATACACCATGGAGTGTGTTCAATGTTTGTACAATCCACTACAAGTTGTGTTTGAATGAAGCAAATAGCAGGAGATGCATCTGTCTGAACAATGTGAATAGATGTCTGTGTATATGGATGATAGTGAAGGTCTACATGACTTCATAACATAGATCATGTCTGGATGGTAGTGACCATCATGAATCATCTAAATGAATTTAAGAAGTTCTTTGCTATCTTTCCCCACTACAGGTGACAGTGATTGATTAATCTACATTCTTCTACAGGATCTGCTTCATGTTTCTTTACAATCAAATGAAAGTGAAATGTTTAATATGGATGCTGGTTGATCAAAATGTTGATGAACATGGATTTGCTGATTAAGGTTAACACCCTTACTCACAAAGATTGGAATATACAAAAGCTCTCATTGATTTTTCAAGTTTTTCTTTCAGAAAATTCATGGTGTCTATATGGTCTTTGATGATTTAAATATTTGCAAAAGAGAATGAAGAAAATATTTGGATGAATCCTTGATTCATATAATCTAGAAATCTTCAGAATCAATAAAAGAAGGACCCTTGGAAGAACAATTTGTCAGAACATACGAGATGAGCATGAGGCTAATGAGTAAGAAGAGACAACAAACTGATTTAAGCTAATCATATAATCTTAGGAGGTGAAAATGGCTGCCATTCTTTTAATGCCCGCTCATATCAGAAATATTCACCCTACAACACATAATCCACATTGACTTAAGAAAATAAATTCTTTGAGTATTGCAAGAGACTATATTTTAGTGCTTATTTGCTTTGT
Source organism: Temnopleurus reevesii (assembly GCA_036244855.1). Classification (NCBI taxonomy): domain Eukaryota; kingdom Metazoa; phylum Echinodermata; class Echinoidea; order Temnopleuroida; family Temnopleuridae; genus Temnopleurus; species Temnopleurus reevesii. The sequence goes on along the minus strand of BQKZ01002783.1, from coordinate 51,170 downwards.
TTGATATTATGCTTTTCTCTTACTAGTACAGGCATTTTCTTGCTTTTGTCACTTCAAAAGGATGGCAATTTACAGGGGAAGTAAGTTTTAATAGATATTAGAAGGATAGTTAAACATTTATGATGAGATAGAATTATTCTTTCTACTTGTTGGAATTGAAATAAAAGTTGCCAAAAAATAAATATATGAATATCTGGCATCAAGAAACCTGATCACAACTTGACAAGATATTGTTAGAATATTTATACTAACACTCTCATCCTAACGACAATCATTACGAATGTCTACTCACTATACAGCTGATTAGTTGAATCATGCAAATATAGTTTCATCAAACAGCATACTCAGCTTTGAAATCTGCGCGCTACATAAATCTATAAGATCCAACAACATATGCTATTATGTTTAACAGATCATATATGTTAATACATTAATATGAGTTTCTAAGATATGCCTGCCATGCAGATGTCAGCTTACGATGCTATCTCTGACACCAAACTTGAAGGATTCTAGTTTCTGAATTCTAAGTCTGTCGCTAAATGGGATTCATGAAACATGGAGAATGGTTGGAATGGTCATAGAAGGTGAACCTCAAGATGGTGGAGGTAGAGATAGCAGGCCATACTTACCAAAGCTAGTCCTTCTCGGAGGGACTTGAGGAGGGTTTCTGAACGGTGATGATACATCCGAACCAGGACTACTCCATTGATCACCTGTACTATCCCACTTCGTTGATGGCGTTGAACTATCTGAAGGTGTTCTATTCCTTCGCATACTGTTCAAGTTATCATCAGCGGACGCCGTGCGTCTATGAGTTCTGACTGTGGGTAATAGCTGCTGATCATTGGGTAATGAGTCTCTGTGATCAAGGTATGCAGGGTTCTGTTTCACAATAAGTTGCGTTGGAGGTTGTATCGGAGGTTGCTGATGGTTGTCTGTCGTCGTGTTATTCATATCATTCCACATGGTGGTGCTCTGAGGTGCTGCCACCCAGTTCTTTGTCAGGTTTGACGTTGAGCTGATGGATAGGTAGTCTTCGTCTTCCAACCCGTTCATATCGTTGTCGCTGGTCTGCGTGCTTACCTCATCAGCGGACGCCTGCTTAGCGTACTCCTTTCGTTTATTCTCCAGCTCACCGCTCTGGTAGATAGAGAGGTTTGTAGTGCGGATGTCGTACCCTAGGGCCACGGAGGCTAGGATTGCGGCAGCACCGTACAGACCTGTCTCAGCCATTCCAGGTTTGCTGGTCTTACGTCGTAAGGAGTCTCTCTTTGCGTCACTTAGCTCCTCTCCCCAGTGGTCTGGTGTAGGACCAACATCAGGCCAGTAAGGCTTGGGGTTTGCTAGACTCACCTGCCAGTTACCATCTAAGAACAAAATATGAAGCGATAAGAAAATAATACAATGGTTAAATCAATAACAAATCTGTAGCTGTAACTATACTCTCATTCTAACTTAATATGCATTTCCTTTGAAACAAATTAAAATGAAACAGGATAAATTTTGACATCAACTTCAAACCAAGAGTAAGTCTTATCTATTGTACTGTATTCTGAATTACTTACATTCACATATTTTTATATTAGTGGGTTTTTTTCAAATTGAAAATCTAATTAAATAAAAATACATAGCTAACAGAAAATAGTTTTAAATGTCATACTTTGTACATTACACATTATACCTTTTATATAATTTTTTAATTCTTATTATTGTGTTGCAAATTATTAATTATACATGTAACTTCTTTTTTTTTTGCCTACATCAAGTTCAAGATTAAGATCAATGATTCTCTTTGACCTAATCTCAATAGGTTTGCAGATTTATTAAAGTGCGAAACAATATTCAAAATTATCTTTTACTGACAGATGATAAAGTAAACAGGATTTTGTACCCATTCTAGACATAATAGAGTGACAACATCTTATGCCTTACCTAACATCGGTGAGAGCGGTGACTTGCCGCGTATGAGGTTTGGGGCGCTTGTGAACTTCTTGGCAGTAGCTTCTGAGAGGGTATGAGGACGGAATGTCTTCTGTCGTTGTTTTCGTTGCATTGTGCTTGGACCCCAAGTCTTCCCCTTGGGTTGCTCCTTAGGTACTGTAGGTAGGATCAGAGACAAATTGATTAGATGTAATCTGATATCTTTCAAGACACAAGGAATTTCAATCATTCCAATAGATATGATGTATGTCTATCATTTGGTTTCAGAACAATTTTCCTTGTATTTCTTGATTTTAAATGTTGAAGAGGCAAAAACAGGTGGAAGCAAAGCAAAACAAAAAGAAAAAACAAACAAACACATATATTACATCATAAAGATATTACAATATAAATGGACATTGCTCATCAACACAGTTTGTATCATCTAGCCATTGTTTAATTCACAATCCCCCCCCCCCCTCCTCCTTCTGCACTACTTTTGACAATGTTCAAATAGTAAACAAATAGTAAAAGAATTTGAAGTTTCAAAAAAAATTATTTTCACTTACCAATCAATTAAAAAAAAAATCTAACGATAAAAATATTCCCTCTTATTTAAAGCCCAAGTACAGTTTTGGTAAAAGCGAATATTTTCATCACCTGATTTTATCTTCAAATCTATATGAAATGAATTATAGTATCATAAACATATTACACAAAAGATTGTGCGAAAAATGAACGAGTTTTGGAAAAGCTATAACCTAAAATGTGCAAATTTTTATAGCGTGGTGCTTCACCACGCTATTTCAATATTTTCTTTCTTGATAAAGGGCAACTTCCCATTCTCAGAATTGGATGAAAATTTAAGAATTTAATTGTTGTGTATATCTCTATATCATTCTATTGTCAAATCTTGGAAATAACTTTGTATATGCTCGATAACGAACAAAATAATGCTATAAACAAGAGAGGGCACTAAATATGATTTAACGGTCAAATTCAAATTTTCAAAAGAATCAGTTCGTAAGAAAATATGCTATGGTCTAAAAATGTGTATAAGAATTACATGTCATGATAAATATCCCCAAAATTCACATTTCTTCATCTTTACTAAAACTGTACTTGGGCTTTAATATTCTTAACTGAAAGATTCTAAATTTGGCTTGCTTTTCTACAGATGCCTTACTCTAATTTTGTTACACAGTATGTTTCTTTAAACGTCACTTTGAAAGGAACGAACAAAGAATTTGTAACAGTTGAGGACCATGTCGCATACTCATATGCAAAGACATTAAAACCAAGGAAGAGCCCTCTTAGGTCTATTGTTATACTTAAATGCAAACAGCGTTTCTCAAGACAGTTGCGATCAATTGCAAATTGCAATCCATTGGCAAGCGCCAATCAATGCCATTGCTTCATGTGCGTCTTGTTGGAAGCACATTCTATGCTCAGAGGATTATGCATGTTTCAATATGCAACCGATTAGCAATTGTATTGGACATGAATGCAACTTCTTTAAAAGCACCCGAAAAGACCAATGAACTATTAAAGAACAGGACTTTTTGGGTCTTTATACTCACATGCAAAGACCCGTAACCTAGGAATGGGGCTCTTGGGTGGGCTCTCCTCTGGACTAAGGTGTGAGGCTCGGGGATCTCCCCCACTACGTTGGAATGAGGGATCAGCCTTTACTGTCAATTTGTGATGAAAATCTGCATAAAGAAGAAGGTAATGATTAGTGATAAAATACCATCGTTAAAAGATTAGAAAACCATGATTTTAAATTGAATGTATAAACTCTTTGCACAATCAGAAAGTTGTGGGACTTATCGAAATTTAAACAATCACAAAACCTTTCAAAAATCATTATGTCTTTCAAGACCAGCTGGATTTGTCAAAATATCTTCGTAGATAACATAACCCAACTTTTCAGAGTGGTAAGGATTTTTAATGAATTCAAAATAAAGAACATTCTCAAATCACCAAATGGCAGATATTCTTTGCCTCTAAAAAGACGATGAAAAGGTATCACAGGGTTGATGAACCCTGTTAATCATGATTAAGATTTTCAAACTGTCCGATAGCCGTTTGCCTAACCAGCAGTGATAAAAGCAGAGACTCCACACCCAAGTACATTCTATGAAGATGGGCAGGACGTGAAAGAGGATGTAGACTAATGTATGATATTGGAAAAGACTGGAGGATAATCTCATTAGGATCATTCAGCGGAAGAGCTTTCCAAAATTGAATGAAGAATGATGAAGAAGTTACTCTCTTGCCCCCAGTGTAAATTTTGTTGGCTTATCTTTAACTTAGCATTATGCATGGACTGAATGAGTAGTGCAAACAGGGTGTAGACCTGTGAATATGTATAGGGTTATACACGTATAGCCAACACTGTGGTTAACTTCAGGATTATTTTCTTCTTTTTTTTAAATTCTGAGCTAAAACCACTTAGTCTGTTGAATTATGTGTATCTTACATAGATTTAACAACTATAATGCTGTATTCATCATGAAAATCACATATCCGTATCAAGATGCTAATGTAATTTATTAATTCATTATTAATCTACCATTTTTTATCATGTGAATACCTGTATAAAGCGTATCATTTCTGCAATTTTAATTGATGTTTCATGGGACTTAGCAAAGAGGTATATCTTTTATAAAACCTGTTTTTACTGGATATTTCTATACCACTAACAGAAAAATGAAATAGTAAATGAGAAAGATACCACTGTAGAAGTTGACAAAACACTTAGAAATGCTTTATGTCCAGCCACAAATTCCAATAGTTCATTTCATATGACTATGGCCTTCTACACCACGAAAGACAATTATCCTTTTGTCACGAGATGATTCCCATTGAAAAATAGCAATTGTAAAAATGACACTAAACCAGATTTGTGAAAACCATGAAAACCACAGGGTGATCACTGTCTGATTCCTATGGGTAAAGACCCATGTGGTCAGGTTTTCTGTGAAAATGTACAATACATGTATATGATATCAAATCATATCACATTATGACATATAAATTGTTATCTGATAAATGGTTGGAATGTGATATTTTGAAGGCAAACTAGAATGGGCTTGGATCTGATTCAAATTTTAAAGTTCTAACCACTAACCTGTAAGCTTTCAATGTAAATACGATCACAACCATTGTAATTTTGAGTTTAATTATTTTACATTTTCACCAACATTAGGGACTGAAAATACATTTAAAGGTACTAATTCTAGCTCAGGTAATTTTCATCGAACTTGTTCGAACAAATCAGATATATTTTTATACTTCAGTTGGACCTCTTCATTCTAATTTTAAAAAGTAATTAAGAATATGCAAAATTTGTTATACTTAGATTATTAACATGTATTCCATAGAACAAACCAGAATATAGCACGGGGAAATCTGGCTAATTAAAATTAAGTAATATCAAACTATTACAAATAAAATAGATTACTTGCTATTAGATTGTATAGTGTAAATCTAAGCGCACTCTTAGAAGAATAAAAATGCATGTCAATGTTATTGTTTACATCTATCACTGAACTGGTTTCCCCTGAAACATTCACCAATATCTGGGTTTCAAAGATCATACTTTGAGCACATACTTTCCTATTGTTGAACTTTAAACATCCTCCAATGATTTACAATTGCAAATGAACATTCTTTCATTTCAATGTCCTAGCAAACTCTACCAACAGTACTTCAAAATGTAAACAGAGAGGGGAAGAGAAATCAATCAAATGTCCAAAAGATCTTCCTAAATCTGGTTTTAGAAAAGAACACCCTCAACAAACACTTCATACACTACTAACAAATACAAGCACATCAAGAATTCCAACACATACCATAGTACATTGAATAATAGTTTGGACAGGTTACCAGTTTTCTAAAATAAACCCAGATCTCAATCTATTGACACAGACTACACTCACGAATTGCAGGTGCACAGAGAAATGGCATTCCTCTTTCATACAACTTAATCATGCAAACATCAGTCTCAATGGAATTTCAAATATGGATGAGCAAATTTCATAACAACTAATAATACATTCTGGACCAGAATGCTGAAGAGCAGGATAGAGACCAAATGCATCCGCGCTGAATGTCACATTCGCTATAAATATTTAATTTACATGTTGACCTTTGAAGCATTCTGAAGCATTCATACAATTCTATTGGAAAACGAATAAGATATTGAGATTCGCTTATTGGAAATCTCCAAGTCCATGCAATTTTGCTAACATTTATAGTCAAAGAGCCCTAACATCCTACAATATTTATCTTTTCTAAATAAACAAGAAAAAAAAACAAAAAACATTTTGATAAGGAACACATCCCTTTTATCAAACAGCCTCTTGACTTGAGCAAATTAAACACACTATCAAAGGCTACACTGATTGGTAAAAAAATGAATGATTATATAACATGCAGATTGTAGACATGTTTCATCAAATCCAATTCAAAAGCTCAAATGGTGTCAGGTACAGAAAACACACCATGCTCGCCTAAGGACGCATATCTCCTGAGGAAAACAAGTGTTTGGGGCTATTCTTTCACTTTGAGAAATTGATAGGAGTTTGGACTTGACTGGGTTTATTTGCTCATCTTGGAATGATGTTTGCATTGATTATAGACTAGAGTAAACATACTAATTCAGATTTTTTTTTATAAACACGCTACTTCAACAAAATATTGTAAGATGGACTATTTCTAAATATGTATAGATCTATCATGATAGGAATTGTGAAATGTACTACATCATCCTATTTCTATGTCATAGTATTCATTTGGTCATTGTGGCAGGGTTGCCAACAAAACATGGTAATAACGAATCAACTTTTTTTAACGGGTCTCTGAATTCTCTATATGATGCATCATATTCTACAAGTTAATATACATTTACCATTATACATTAATCAATCAGAGAATTTACTATATCTCACTCTAAATTAGGATTCATTCCTCAAATTTTTGATAAAATGATAATAGTTATGGGATTGCGACTTATCTGCTCAGTTCAATTTATTAAATTGTTTTAGGAATAAGAATAAATGATGGAATATCAATGTTCCTTTTTTTTCTTAGTGCAAATTATGCCAGTTATACATGTAGAATAAAAAAGTGACAATTATCCCACTGGCTTCTAAAATGAGTCATTCAAATCTGACATAATGACAATAAGATTCAACATTTACCAGAGAGTTCAACCTGAATTTCTATTGATTCTACAGAAGAGACCAATACTTCCTTGTTTTTCAAGAATTCTTTTACTTCTCGCTTGTTCCTGGTTGAGCAAACAGGTCATATTATTGAGCAACGATTGTTTGAATTTCACATAAATCATTTGTGAATTCCCCTTGATAATTTTATGGATGGGTAAATCAGTAGTTGAATCATTCCAATAATGAAACCTCGGAACTGAACTAAGTTGTGAACATTTTCAAAGGAAATATTGACCTCAATTCACTCCATGTGTTTAGAAACTGTACATGTATTAAAAAGGCATATTGGATGAGAAAATTTGTCATCACTTACTAATCCATTAAACATTTGATTGAAATTTAAGTGATTGCGTGAATTATTTTATTTCATTGAGCTTCACATATATTTCAACTAGGTATATTCAAAAGGCACACTAAAAAAGATTTTGAGGTGGAGTATTTCTTTAGACCAGTTTAAGAGAAAACCAGTTATGTATTAGTCTGACTGCTGCCTTCTCTATATACCAATACCACGTGATTCAATGGTTAGAGCACACACCTGATGAATAAGAAGTCATTGCTTCTAGTCCCATCAAGTCATACAAAAGACATTTCTGCTTTCCAGGTGACTGCTAAGAATGGAGATGGGTGTTAACATTACAAGAAGCAGGGAATGATGGAAGACCAACTATTAGCTGATGTGGCTACCCTGGGTAAATTAAACTATTCTCAATATCCTTAACATCATTATTACCTTGTGGAGTACTGATGCGTTTGTTACTGCGTCTGAGCTTGTTGGCCTTGATCTTGCCGCCATGTCTCTTCTTAGGAACAGGTTTCTCATCCTGCTGCTGCTGTGTGATGACTAGATTAAGTTCTCTCTCGAGGAGCTCTATCTCTCGCTCAGCTAGGTCCTGTTCTCTTCTCTTCAGCAGTGCTGCATGAAGCTTCTGCTGGATCTCTGCCTGTGAGAGCTCCTCTTCTCTCGTCCTTAGCTCCTACAAAAATTAAATCGTAATATGAATGATAAAGGTTGATTCTTACATACACTGTAGCACTTCTGTCTGTCATGATCTGACTTTCATGGAGCTTTATCATGGTATTATCCTGGTCAACAAAATGGTAGACACCTGTGGAATCTGTACCGCTCAAGCACATCAATAAGCACATTAGATACCCTTATTTTCTTGAGTAGAGAGGGAAGTAATGTAGGTAAATTAAATGCCAAATACTATTGGTGTCAGGAGTGGGATTTGAATCCCGCACAGTGAGCATCTTAATACAGGGACATAACCACAACACCTCCACCACCATATATCAAAATAATTTACATCGCTGGAAGTATAATCGTCCCAGAATAGCAACATGAAAATCATTTAATGACTAAGGCAGTCTGCCTGAGCCATCCTGGAGCACAGAATATTCATTAAAAATACATTCATCTTCCTTACTTGTTAGAGATTAAAGAAAAATGTTTCTTGAAATATCAGAAATAATCTATTGGCATCGTTTTTATCATCAAACCTTTTCTTTGACCCTGAGTTCATCAAACATCTCTTGAATCTCTTCCTTCCAGTCTTGCTGCATGATGTGAAACGAGTCCTGAGGTGTGTTGATAAATGGAGAAGCAGCGATGTCTTTCAGCTGCTGCATGATCTCAGAGAAGGTTGGCCTCTCATGTGGGTCATAGTTCCAGCAATCTGAAACGGGGAGATGAGAGTGAGTACGAATTAGGAGAAAAACAGTGAAAAGGTAATCTCGTGGAATAGGCATGGGGGAAACGTATGTCTTTGAGCTATGCATGATGTTAGAGGTAGGCCTCTTGTGGAATTGGTATATAAGTGTTAGGCGTAACTGGAGGAAGGAGAGCAAGGTAATCTCATGGAATAGGCATATGGGGAACAAAAGACTACAGTATACCTATCATGATACAGGATATCACAGATATGTTAATATTCTGGAATATGCATGGGGAGAGATATAAAGATAGGAATCAACAAATAGCTGAACAAAATATTTTTGTTTAAACATATGAAATATATTGCCTATGTATCTATACCATACATGTACTTTAAGCAGTCTGGAGGAATAGAAGAGAATAAAGACAAATTCAGTATTTTCTTACATGATGCACATTTTGTTAAAACAAGAAATGACAATAAAATAATGAATAAATTCACAGAGCCTTACATATACTAGATGTTTTTACATGTATTTACTTCTTTCTTTCTTTTTCTTTCTTTCTTTCTCTTTTTCTCTCACTTCCCCCATGTTTATACGTTTGTCCCTCATCTCGTCTTAGCTGAAAACAAACCAAGCTCTGCGCAATGCACATTATGTATCTTTTACATCCTACACACATCTAGGAGAGTAAATTGAGCTAAATTGAGGAGTGGAATACGAATGACATTTGGTGAGTGAACCTGTCTCCAACACTCAGAAATCCTCATGCAACTCCAATATTGAGAAATGAATAGACCAATGTACAATGAAAAGTAGCCAGTGAAATCAATCAGGACTAGGGAAGTTGAGTGCCGAGATGAAGATAGAAGAGACAAACCAAAAGGGGTCTATTCACATCTTATTGAAAATACTCTTATAGTCTTAAAGCGATATCGAGTACCTGCAAAGAACTTCAATTTGGAATAATGAATGATTAAAATAATCTTATGTTACAAACAAAGCACAACGTGACTTGTGTAGACAAGGGAAAACTAATATGATAACCTCAAACCGGTTAAAAGCGAAATTATGTCATTCTCCACGTGCTCTGTCCACTGCAGCAAACACAGGAAGCAGCGCGTGGGACTGGTATAAAATCTGTCGGCCTGACATGTCCCAATTTTTACCCTTTATTTGCACATTTCTCTGCCATTATACATTTTCTTGCAAAACACTTTGGCACATATTATTTATTCATAGTTCTGAACATTCTTCTCACATTTTGTGCGATTATGTGAACATTTATTTCATTTTTTTAACAAATACCAGAATATATTTTTAAGCAGTTGTATTGAAAGAATACTTGACTTTATAAAGGTACAGATGAAGACATAGTTACAGTGGTGTACTAAACTTGTATAAATAAAACAAAAAAACGGATCATACATTGAAATTGATAAAACATTTCTCAATGGATTGAAATAGTTATGCAATGTTATGCAATATAAACCATATGTCTACAGTGATGACCTGAAAATGTCAATTAGTGGTTACCCATGTTGCTTCCCTCTGAATGAAATGTTTTTAAAGGGGAAACCAACCCCTGGAACTATCGTGCTCTCATTCAATGAAGAAAAATCAAATGAATAAACTGTGAAAATTTGAGCAAAATCGGACAACCCGTTCAAAAGTTATGATTTTTCAAATTCACAGAGATTTGACGATCACTGCCGCTCATGGGGATCCGTGCGCTCGGCAACACCGACTGAATCTGTGACGTCATGTCGGACAATTCCTCATTCACTTTGTACATAACATTTTAAAAAATTGATTAATATAACATTTAGAGCAAGGTTGCAACATCATTCTTCTCAAAATACATGCAGAATCAATACAGAAATGCTATATCCCAACCGAAAATTTGCATTTTGTTGACTTTTCCGAAAAAAAGGGAGAAAATGTGAAATTTTGTATACGAGTGAATGAGGAGTTGTCTGACATGACGTCACAGATTCCGTCGAATTTGCCGATCCCACAGATCCCCATGAGCGGTAGGGATCGTAATATCTCTGTGACTTTGAATATTCATAACTTTTGAGAGGATTGTCCGATTTTGTTCAAATTTTCACAGTTTGTTCATCTGATGTTTTTTCATTCAATGAGAGCACGATAATTCCAGGGGTTGGTTTTCTTTTAAAGAACAAGTCTACAATAAAGTGTTCACATTTCATTCTCTCTCTTGGATAGCGACCATAGACAGGTTTGACTTTGTTAATCCAGAGAAAATTACAAATTATAAAGTCATTGGATAAATGAAATCTGGGTCAGTATATTTTCCAGGCATTAATGTAAATGTGTATGTCGGTAGATACAAATCTTTGATAATGAGATATTGATTCATTATGTGGGAAGAGAGAGCTTAGGTCATTGAAAAGCAGGCCCGGTCTACCAATTCATTAAATCATAATACATTTGATTTAGTCGCTCCTAGGGAAAGGCATGATTTCCTCATGTACATGTAGGGAAATATAAAAAAATCAACTTTGAGAATAAACTATTAGTTATTCATTCACATGTACTTCAGGAAAAAATATTAGAATTTCTGAAAAATTCATGGTTTTTAAGGGGAAAATATATATAAAGAGTTCAATTACTTGTAGCGTTTTCAAATGCACAATTATTTTGTCATTCCAAAACTCAGAAAAAATTTACGATTTATTTATTTCATACGGTTCTTCATGTTGTTTAAATCAAGAACTCTGCATACATTTTTCATCCACAACCTGAGAACATTGAAGATCATTTATTGCAAAACTGCAAGAAATCAGTAGTAAATGAACAACAGGTACATCATTATAAATTGATTTTTGATTCACAGAACAACTTGCCGACATAATCTGGGACATCGACAAGCGATTCTTGGAAAATGGATACAAAATATTTTTTTTACCAAAAGGTAGAAGCCAGACAGATAAATAGAAAAACAGTATCTCCAATAATACAAGGACTCACGTTCTCAACAGAATTAGAGCAGTCCATGGATAATTTCATTTTGATTTGAAAAATTGTTCTACTTTTATCAATGTTGACTGGAGCTGAAAGAGCCTTTTGTTAGTACTACAGTACATGTACCAATAGATGCAGAATACAAGTGCAAAACTAGTTAAAATATTGATGCTGTCAATAATTTTGCTTTGTACATTTCAAACCATCAGAAAGCAATACATCAAGAAAGCTTCTTATCACTTTTCTATTACTTTTACACAAGTAAAATGTTTGTTAGAAAACACTATTTGGTTTCTTTGGATTGACATTTCCTTCTGATTCAAGATATGTGTGGATTCTGAAATATTCAGATTATGATTCATAATCTTGACTCAAAACCAGTTGAAAGTAATATGCTCAATATGGCGCTTATTTTCCCTTGAGAGACAAAAACATATATCTATTGGGAAAAACATTAAAAATGTAAGTATTGTAGAAAGACTACCCACATCATGTGAATGTAATTTAACAACAAATTCCAACTCTATCCATCCTCTGTACATCTGTTTTATGAAAGAAGAACGTGTCAGCTAACCTATTTTCCTACTAGATTATACATTCTACAGCATCTCCGCCTGGCGGATGGAGATAGTATTTCGGCTGAGTTAGGTTGTTACTTTGCATAAACGATTTAATTAAAAAAACGAAAGGTGTGGCCAAATACTATTTCGTGTTTGCATCTAACCGATCTGCGTCCTCAATGGCCTCCAGTGGTCAAGAGATGACCTTTTGAAATGCCAGGCAAGACCAAACTGACCGTTCCAGCTTGATTCAGAAGCAAATCACTCAATGAGAAAGATTCAGAGAACGAAGATTGCCTCATGACTTTATTGATTTGACTTTTTCACAGTACAATGTACAGGGCTAAGCTCAGTATATTTCTTCTCAACTGAATAATAATAATAATAGATGTAATTTATATAGCGCACGTATCCACTCTGCTGAGTGCTCAAGGTGCTTTACATTATTATTATCCTGGCCTTAGCCCGGCAGCCATCCATGGCGCACTTGGCATTTCAAGGAATAAATATTCCTGCCAGGTACCCATTTACCTCACCTGGGTTGAGTGCAGCACAATGTGGATGAATTTCTTGCTGAAGGAAATTGACGCCATGGGTAGGATTCGAACCTACGACACTCTAGTTGAAAGGCGAGAGTCACGACCACTACACCACGGCGCAATGAATATTAACATACGCTTCTTTTAATTTTTTTGCTAGAAATATATAAACTTTACATTACTTATGATTTTTCTATAGAGATTGTGTGTAGATGTATTACGTTTAATAATCCCAGAACAGAAGAATAATCACCAGACTGACATAAAATCAACATGCTGACAATATGGAGAATCTGGAGGTATATAATTTGAAAATAAATCCTAATAGTGGCTGGTGAGAAAGACTATGCAAACATCGCACCTACAAATAATTAGGGCATGACCTGATGTCTATTTCACTCTCAATGAACTGACTGCATTTCACCACGGACTTATTAAACATGGAATACCAATAAGCTTCATTCCTTTGAAGATGGCAAAGAAGATCAGACAGAAAAGATTTATCTCTCTCATTGAGTCTGTCTGTAACTTCTGCTTTCTGAACTTAATTTCAAACCTGTCGACAGATGTATCCCTTCAAAGAAATGAAGATCATTGGTAATCCTTGCTCGGCAAGTCCATGGTTTCACTCTCGTAACCTTACGGTCGATGGGGGAAATGGGCTTCATGCCTACAATTTCAATGGGGAGAAGCATAAACACCAACTATCAAAGTGGCTGGAATTGAGGCTACATGTACATGAACAGTATTTTATTCATCCCGTTCAAAACGTTCAGGGTGTGACCATCGATTTTCCAATATTTTTAAAAATAAATGTCACTATAGGACTTTCAATTTTGCTATAGTCAAGAGTTCTTGTAAGTTTTGAGCCAAACGTTTGAACGAAATGTCCATGCTGTCAGTCGATGCTTTATATATTTCGTGGATATCATGGCAGAATGTCACACACAAGCAACTGACTGAGGAGGCGAACAGATTATGTGGATCGCATAAGAAGTATGCTAGCTTTTAAAGTCTTCATTGTGTAGTGGTTATGACTCTCGCTTTTCAACTAGAGAGTCGTAGTTTGAATCCCACCCATGGCGTTAATTTTCTTCAGCGAGAAATTTATCCAAAAAGCTACACTCTACCAAGGTGTGATTAATAATAATAATACACAAAATTTATATAGCGGTATGATTGGGGACTGGCAGTAGACAGCAACACATTATCTGATGTGTGCACCTATATGACTGCGTTTTTTTGCCATCCAGTGACCGGGTAATCATATCGGTAGCGCTTTTAGCAGTTGTAGACATGATAAGGAGCTATATAAATAAAAAATATCCTAATTATTATTATCATTATCATTATCATTATTATTCATTCTTACAGTATGTTAAACACCCCTTCTCTCACTGTCAGACAATAAATCTTGATTTGTAATAGATTGAGTGCCATACCCGACAAGTATTCCGCAGGTACTCACTGGTTGAATGTCAGATAAAGATCTTGTAACTGTGAATCCGGTGTAATACAGTTTCATCTTTCTAAAGTGGTTCATGTCATTCGCAGAACAATTGCGCAAAAATAAGTTCCCAATATGGATGTATTTTCAAAGAGATATTCAGTAAGTGCTTAGTGGTATCGTAATGCTCTTAAAATGAGGCTGGAATAGATAGTGTGCAAATAAACAAAAATAGCATTACTCCTACAACATTTGTAAAAGTATCCCATCCTCGTTAATTTTTGTTACAGCTATCTAATTCTCAATGTCTCAATCACAATCATTCTATTAAAAGCACACTTGCAGCTTTACATCTCTATTCATCACCAGTTGTTTACTATGAAAATCCATATCACATGTCATCAAAAACAAGTATTTCCTTTCAAAACTGCAAATATTATTGTTAAGAAAATTTAAACTGCACTTCACATAAATATATACAATGTATTTCATTTCTTGTCAAATTTTCTTGATGAGTATTGAGAGGAATATGACTTTGGGGAATTGAAAACCGATATCTTCTCTGGTTCAAGAAAACAAAATTTAAATGATCAAATTGGTAAAATTCTATTTAAAAAATCAATTTTTTTTTTTTTTTTGGTATTACAAGAGAATAATTTCAATTTCAATTTCAAGGCTTCTTTATTTGGTCATAAAAACCATATTTAAAAAGTGACAAAGATAACATTAGATACAAAAAAAAGAAATATACACTGACAATTAAAAAAGAAAAAAAAAATTATAGTCGCTATCTCTGAATTTTGTGTACATCAGCTGTAGCTCGAGCAACCACTGTAAATGCTCATCACAGAATATGCTTTTCTGGATTTATTTCCAATTACATGTATTGTGTACTTCCTGTCTTTCAATATTGTATTCCTTTAATATTCTGTTTCATGCTAGACTGAAGAAAGGCTGCATATAATCATCCATCTTCTCAATCAATGTCTTGATTCCCACTCTTTCTATGTATCCTCTTATTTCATGTGTGGGAGGGGGTGTGCAGGAAAAAACTGTCTGACGCCAACGAAAAAATCTCCCAATATCTGCTCGCCATGCAGACCGATGTTCATCTGTGGTAGACATTACAGGGTTTGTTTCTTTCAAAGTCAACACTAAATATCAGCATCTTAGCATCTTAGTACCTGTGAGGCACAATGTATCCTATTTCTCCCTCTTCCTTCCCAAACCAATGCAAATTTGCAACCAAATCAAGTTCAAGTCTTTGAATTGGCCAGGAATATGGGCCAATTGACGCTGGTAACTGCCTCCTGCATACGGTAGCATTTCAAGCTCTATTACAGTTTGTCGCCAACTCTACAAAAAAACAATGCTATATTTGCTTTGACTCGATCTGGTATACTGTCTTTTTTTTTCAGCGTGCCCTTATCAGAGATGAAATATTCATCTGTGGATGACCATCTTGGGTTCATCCTCTGACTGTATGGATGATGAGATGCACTACCATCCGTTTGGAGCGCATCTATGATGGCAGATGATCTCCATGATAGGAGCAAGTGTGATAGATGCTCTCCCTGATAATTGAAGATCAATACTTCAAAGGCAATATTTATTTTATCTGTGATTCTTGTGTGGCTCACAAGAATACCAAGGCATTGGTATACCAAGGCATTATCATTGTCTAATATGAAGGTTTTAAGATAACTTTCTCCAATGACCAAGAAGGAAAATAAATTTTCCATATGGACAGGATTTAAAAACATTTTTTAAATGTATCAGACCAACAAAAGCTAATCTTGGAAATTTTGTGAGCAATAAACATTCAATGTAATGCTACACATACTATAAAGTAAGCAAATATATTGGTATTCACTGTTTGAAGTATGATACAAGCTATTGTCCCATACTCGTCGGGAACTCGACTGGCAAAAATAATCAAATATTTTCAGAGAACAATCCGTACATCTATTGAAAAGCACAACCTATCATCAGGATTCATGTGATATGCCACACGTAAGCCCAGTAGTACCGGGTAAGCCAGGGAATACGTAGGCTGAATACATGAAGGGATATATGATTACTATCATGCGGAAGAACATGACACGATCATCTTTCAAGATCATAATCGGTATGCTACCGTATAGCCTAAGGAAGCAGCTCAAGTTTTCCAATCATGCTACAGACCTCTTAAAAGCATATCAGAACTACGGCAATCTGAGAAAGCCTTCTTGAAAATTCATCTCAAATTCTTAATTATATTTTGCCTCTTAATAAAACAAATAAAACTAATATAATTGGAATTTTGAACTGAATCAAATTAACTAAGGCATTCCTAGCCGTTCTTGGTACAGTCATTAAAACAGATACATATGGTTATGAATGAATCTGAAAGACTGATTATTATAATGTGAAAAGCATTACATATGTTGAAATATATTATTTCCTTTTTTCCAAACAATTTTTTTTCTTCAAATTAATTTGGATTTCATTGCATTTCACTTTCCTATTTTACCATTCAATCGATTTGTGTTTTATCTTCAGTACATGACTATTTCAGTCAATGTTCAGGAAGTGCGCCTTCCTTTAAAAAAGTACTTAGCAAATAAAAGCTTGTTGTATGTCTCAATCAGATTCCTGTACTCTTTTTAATACAGTCCCACTGCTTTTTCAATGCCTCCGTTGCTTCTCTCCTTTCCACTTTCCCTTCTGATGCCTCTCGCTTTTCCAATAACCCCTTCTTTTGGTGCCCCTTCAAACTCATAAAATGACTCCACTTGGCCAGACAATCGTGGAAAAATAGAGCATTAGACAATCCAGAACGACTCCGATTAGAGGCTAAAAGACGAGATGTCAAGCCTGGGACACCAAACTTAATTGACTATGCATACATTTGTATGTGCACGAGAGAGATCTGCACAGATCTAGCTCAACATTGTCAGTACATTACTTACAAATCGGCAGTTCTGATCCCGACATTTTAAAGAACGACTAGCGATGTCATGAAACAAGGGTAGTGAAATCTCTGAGGTACTACTGGCTGCTGAATAATACATCTCCTCTATCTAAAATCACTTTTGGCAGTGGCCTTGAAAGGCTGCATTGCATATTATTACAATTATATAACTCGCAGGAGAGATGGCAAAACAGGAGGAAGAAGTGTTGCTTCTTGATTATGATGACCATATTGAAATTGTTGACAATGATAAAGATGATGCGAAATGTTCAGATGAAACATACACTTATTAAAAGGAAACTACAGAAATGCGACTAATATAGTCAGAAATTAAAAATGGATTAGAAAATAATACTTAAAAGAATTACATTTACAATGGACATCACTCGCATTCCCCCTTAGACAATGTATGTGGTATTGCAGCATCTTCGTTTATTATTCTAGGCAATATCATCTATCAAAATAAGGGGAAAATATATGCAAATCAAATAAGGAAAAATGTGTATTGATCTTTGCATTGATTATTTCTTTTCTGCGCAAATACAAAGCAATCTAGCTTTTATGCCAGCCAATAAAAACACTTATTGGAAAAACAAATTTTGCTAACACAAATTACATTCAGCCAATGTAAAAACATAATATACATGTAGCCCCTTGAATTTAATGAAAAGTGTTGTGATGAATGGCAGTAAGATGAAGTTTCGACTTACCTTCAAGCATTCTTGAGAAGATTTCTGGACATGTTGATGGAATAGGAAGGGTGAGCTTGTTGACTGCAATACCATACGCTACAGCTAGAGTGTCAATACCTTTGTAGGGTACCTCTCCTGTTAGCAGCTCCCATAATAAGATCCCAAAGCTGCAAATATTACAAGAAAACGATCAATTGATTATCAATCGAACATTGATAATTAAGACGTCAAGTTTAAATGATTTTAACTTGACAGCTTTCATAAAACATTCACCTATTGGAGTTTGCCAAATAAATGCAGACTGTCATTCTAAAAAAGAAGATCCTTTAATACATGATTGCAGAACATGATCCTGGATTACCCGCTCTAATTTGGTGCAGTCTCTCATTTAATGAGATCTGAAGAGTTAAAAATGGCAATTGGAGGAAAATACAATTTAGATTTTTCTGTGACTATGTACTACATGTAATTCTCTTGATTTTGTGTATATATTATTCACTTCAACAATTAAAATTGACTGCTTCACCCATATACAGAATGATTCTACACATTCATTGATAAGTATTCACTATCACATACCCTGTCAAAATATGTAAAAGCTACAGATTATAAAGGTTTAAATGTTACAAATGTTAATGACAAGCTAAAGTAAATAGAGGGGGCCGTAAATGTATTGAGTAAAACATAATTTCAGCTCTGTCAGAAGAGGAAAAAAATCTCATAAAATTGAGAGCAAGCAAACATTCAGTTTTCATTCAAATACGAGGGCAGTGTTTGGGCACTGAAGCTGTGCCCATCTCCATATTCAATCTAAGTGCAGTGACCAGGTCAGATTTCCACTAGCGCGAATCCTTCCCTTTTTCTCTCCGCTTTCTACTTACAGAATACCGTCCATTTGATTGAAATGTTTACAGTAAGCTATTTTCGTGATGCACTTGCTCTGAGGTTGTCTTTTTCGTGATTCAAATTAGATTTGCACTGCCTGTTCTTGTGAATAACACAACCACAACATGTTCTTTAATATGCAGTACATTGAAAGAACCTGAATGATTCATGTTTCTTAATACAATTTTTAGCTTAATTATGACAGAATCATACACGTAATACATGTACTTGTTAAATCTTGAGGTCATTAGCTCCCTTCAAATGCATACAGATAGAAATTTAATGGGATGTATAAAATTAGGAATTTGCATCACATCAATCACATCAATCACAATAGAAACGTTTTTTTCTTCTCACTATGGATCACATTGAGAAGACTGATTTTATAATTCATCAACCTACAGTGTACTCCCCCCTTCCCCCATCGTCATGAAATCTAACAACAACAAAAAGAATGAACTGTAAGAAATCTACATGTAATTTGTACAAACTCCAGGCAAATTGAAATGCATGCTCTACACCATTCCAGAGATGCAAACCATTACGAAATAGGCATTGAGATAAAAATTTCAGTGTGAATAAATGGAAATACAGCCAAACAAAATATTTGCCTTTGAGAGAAAACATAGCAAATTAATAACCATGTATGCTTCAGATCCAACATTAACTGGAATGTGAGCCCTACATTTACTTTAAAATACACCTCATTAATATTCTGGAACAGTTGGCACATCTGTTATTCTATACTTCTGCATGAGAATGAATAGCATTGAACATGTCAGGAGGAGGAATGCAGAGGAGCATCCATTGGCATGGCAGTTTGGATCAATAGATTCCTGTTTAACAAGATTACGAGGCATGAGAGACACATTTAGAATAATTCATTTGGCATTAAAGCAACGACTAGACTGGGTGAGATAACAACTCACTTCTAACAGCTTTTAATTGATGCTAATAATGGGATTCGTTGACTATTAATGCCAATAACTAAAAACCATACAAAAAATCACACTTGTAATACTTGTAATAATACATAACGTATATAAGATTTATCAGGGGTTTCATAAATCTTAATACAATGTGAGCATAGCAAGCTTCATATTTGTATTTTGAAGTGGAGCAGTTGATTTATTCACATGAAAATTAGTTTATTATTCAATATTCAGGGGCAAATGAGGACGATTTGCAACAAGAAAGCTACAGAATGTAATAACTCAAGTGCTCATTGTAAATACAGTGTACATGTATAATGCACGGCCATTCTGCATGTGGCATTTTGTATTGTGGTACAGTGGTTCTGATTTTTTAATTTCAATCGGATCATCGGAGTTCAAATCCCAACCAATGGTATTAATTTCCTTCACCAAGAAATTTATCAACACTGTGCTTCACTGCTGATTGTAATAGAGGGGAATGACACTCTTGACTTTTCACAAAAACAACTAAATATATTCTTTTGACGGATTTTTGTCTTATCGTTATCATGCTACGTTATCATGCTACGTCATTGTCGTCATTGTGGTATAGTGGTTCTGATTTTTCGATTTCAATCGGATCGTCAGAGTTCAAATCCCAACCAATGGTATTAATTTCCTTCACCAAGAAATTTATCAACACTGTGCTTCACTGCTCATTGTTATACAGGGGAATGACACTCTTGACTTTTCACAAAAACAACTAAATATATTCTTTTGAGGGTTTTTTTTTTGTCTTATCTTTATCATGCTACGTTATTGTCGGTTCCCTTTCTTGACAAATCCTGGATCCACCAATGTTCTCATTTTTCTTGATCTTTTTCTCATATTCAATGTCTCCTGAAAAGTCATGGAGCCCCATCTGCTTCTATAAACAATACAAGTTCACAGATCTAAGGTCTAGCTCAAAATAGTTCAATTGCAATGTGGAGATTGATAAGTGTGATTGAAAACCTGTCAAGAAATCGTTACAAATGAAAGTCACAAAATTGAAAACTGACTTGAGAATGTTATCCCCACCTTGGTGTGATTACCTTGGTAAATCCATGTTTATTATGATGAAGAGAGCTTCACTGTTTCACTTGATACGAGCAGTACGGATGAAGGCATACAAATATGGAAACTGAAATATCTATGTCGTCTTATTGAAACTTTAATATATAGTGGGCAGGTTAAGTGAAATATAAATCTGATTGGATGTCTAGTACTAGTAGAAAAGATCTTTGGCTACCCAACAAGGAAAACGATAAGATGAGGCCAATCTATTAAAGCATCATTGGATACTTTCAGACTTGTGCCCACAATAGAGTCCCTCAATAAAAGGGATAATGAAGCAAATCAGAGGTTCAAACTGCAATGCACTGTGAGCAGAACTGATAACAGAAACTGGACAAAAAAGACTATGAACATGCAGGTCTTCACCCATTCACTTCTTCACATAAGCAGTAGCAAACAAAAGAAAGTAAATTCCCTGTTTATTCTGTAAGCAGGTCTGACACATGTTCTACATCTCTTTGCGGAATAAGGGGGAATTTATTTTGCATTTTACAGCTATTATGAAGGCTTGAATTGGAGTTGTTCACTTTGTCTAAACTCATCCTCATCGTCTGTCTAAACTCATCCTCATCGTCTGTCTAATCTCATCCTCATCATCTATCTGCTCACTGTGATCAGTATCAAACCGGTTATACATAATAAATGTGTTTTGGAGAATATTCATGAGGTGATGCAGTGTCCATCTGAATGGACAAGCAGTCAAGTGCTTCCTGATAAAGAGTAACATAATCTGA
Organism: Temnopleurus reevesii; assembly: GCA_036244855.1. Classification (NCBI taxonomy): domain Eukaryota; kingdom Metazoa; phylum Echinodermata; class Echinoidea; order Temnopleuroida; family Temnopleuridae; genus Temnopleurus; species Temnopleurus reevesii. The sequence continues at coordinate 29,529 of BQKZ01002783.1, read as the reverse complement.
TGGAGTGTCTTGAGGTGTGAGCAGTCTTTTGTTACCATGCAAAGAAGAGATGGTCTCTACCTAATGCATCATTGCTTTCTGAGTGTCCTCTTGGGGGAGTGACCCAATAGAATGCAAGGAAGTGCTTTGATAATGGCTGATCGCAAAATATGAGGATATGAAGGAGATGAACACAGAGAGGTACATTGAAGAAGTTGACACTTTCAATATTTTCACTTGATAACTTTCGTTTCTACTGAAGTCTCAGTAGCCAAAGGGAAATGTTGCATGATCAATCAAGGTGTATCCTCTTCAAGCATGTGTTCATTTTTATGAAACTACAGCAACTATCATCATGGTTTCATGCAATAAGAACCTGTATTTCGGTATTGCTATCTAGTAGTAGAGTAATATTGTATGTTTTTGAAATGGAAAAACAAATAAAATAAAATCAAAAAAACAAATCAAATATCTCACATTGAAATGAAGCAAAGGATATAAATCTGAAACCCCGTATTATCGGCGATGTTGAATCGCAATCTATCCCCACCTATGGAGCTTAAAGTAGGCCATTTTCCTTTAATCACTTAGTTTTTGCACAGTGATAACTAGTTAACACTGCATATATAGCCTTTTGTCAAGGCCCTCGACTCTCCCCACGAAGAACAAAAATAATGAGTGCAAAGTGAGCATCCCTGTTAACGGATGTCAACAAGAATGGCTGTTATCCAGACTATAGGGCCAGCGAAGAGGTCTCTATTCAACCGATTTAGATAACAGGCAGTGGTTGTTTTGTTTTTCGACATCACCTGGAATTCTTCATAGAATTTTGGCGCAGAATTTTCATGAGTATTCGTACCATCAAAACAAATTGACCAATCAAAAACGTCGGTTCTCGAGCAGACGTAATATTGCACGGTCATCTGAGAAGAGGTGTACGTGAAGCTTGCAATTCTCTGCACACAGGCTCCCTTCGACTAGGGTTCGCAAACTCGCCTCTTGCAACGATTACTGCAGTCTACGGTCGTAGCTACGAGTAAGCCTTTTTAAAGGCTAGCATCAAATTCTAAGTGAAGATGGGCGAGAGAGAGAGAGAGAGAGTGGTCTCACATTGAGGTGACCCAGCATGAATCCACTTTGTAGTACATTAGTAAATGTGTGTAATGTCACATAAGGAGAAATAAGGCACCTGTATCCATGTGAAAAGACCATCATCATTCAGGTTCGCTTAACATACCACTCTGAACTTGTGACCATGAATTATTTCATTCAAAATATGAGATTAAAGAAATCAGATTTTTGAAAGTGCACTATAGATAACACATTAGTACCTATAAAAATGACCAATTACAAATACTGAAACTAATCAGATGAAGGTCCTTGCCTTTCACCTTTGAATAAAGGAATAAACCAGCCTGGGATAACATAAGAACCACATCTGTACTTGTTGATTAAAGCCTTTACAGTGCATACATATAACCAATTGCATAAAATGTAAATGTAGGCCTATACAACTATTTATATATGCTACATACTTGTGCAGAATGCCAGACATCCCATACACTGTTGTTTTAAGGATGCCCGGGCAAGCTTCGCAATGCAAATTACATCTCATAATTAACCACTTTGCCCGCACATGAGCTTTAATTGACCTCACAATCCGTTGCAGTTTTTTTGTGGTTCTCATGATGATCCAACCCCTTGGGCAGTGCACATCTATGGCATGGCCTTGAGAATGGCATGCTTTGCAGGTTATTAGCATTCCATTCGCTGTCTGCCTACAGTACATGTATGCCAAAATCATGTAGCAAATGACAAATAAGTAGATCTAATTAAATTCCCTGCCCCGTCTGATCATATAGAATTATACTCATGGGCCATTATTATCAAATTCATCACAAAATTTGATCAAATCATCTGGGATGGTCATATTCATTTTTTTCACAGAGGGAAAAAGCATTTCCACTTTGGTATCAAAACCTACATGTACGGTAGCAAAAAAAATTCTACAGAAATACATGTATCAAAACAATCTATCAAAGGATATTCCATGAAATAGTATACATGTACAAATATACAGAAAGGTGTACACTGTACAAATGAAGTACTGAAAATGACCATCTGTTTATAGTGTCGGCTAACACATTACTTTTTTGCAAAAGCCAATAAATTAAAATATCATTCCAGCAAGCCTACATTATTAAACTCTGAACTTTAACGGAAGATAATTTGCAATAGCTTCCAATTGGACTTCTAAACCTAAAGCTGAAAGTCGAGAACTTGAACTTATACTGAATATTTGATACACAAAACAAGAGCAGAGCCACTATATACTGTTTGCATGCAGTAAACATAATTATATTCATGACAATTGTCTTTGATTGTTTCTAATAAAAGCAGTATCATTTTCTAAAATTTTCATTAAAGCCCAAGTACAGTTTTGGTAAAAGCCAATATTTTTATCGCCAAATTTTGTCTTCAAATCTACTTAAAAAGAAACATGATATCATGAACATGTTGTACAAAAGATTGTACGAAAAATTAACAAGTTTTGGAAAAGTTAAAACCTAAAGTGTGGAAAATATTTTAGCGTCGTAGCCCCCGACGCTAATTCAATATTTTCTTTCTTGATAAAGGACAGCTTCTCATGAACAGAATTGGATGAAAATGTCAGAATTTATTCTTTATGTATTCCTTTTTAGCATGCTTTAATAAAATCTTGGAAATAATTTTGTATATGCCCAATAAGAAGCAAAATATTGTTATAACCAAGAGAGGGCGCTAAATACGATTTAACGGTCAAATTCAAATTTTCAAAAAGAATTCGCTCGTAGAAAATTATGCTATGATCTTGAAATGTGTATACAAACTATATGTCATGGTATATATCCCCAAAATTCACATTTCCTTAATCTTTACCAAAACTATACACGGGCTTTTATTTAGATTCAGATTCAATTTCATTCTTGAGTTTTCATTCATGAGAAAGATGAAAGGAAGGAGGTAGAAAGAAGCTGAAGAGAGAGAGGGGAAACAGGTTAAAAATGTGGTGATATAGGGTAAATAGGAGGTGAGGCTGCCTATTCTGATGCATCACATAAATATACTAACATGTGCATGTACCGAAAATCTCATCTCCTTTTATTGATTTTGCTTGCTCAATTTTATCATCCGGGTGTTTTGATGTTGTTCAGGACTCCTCCTAATCTAATAGAATAATGAGATTATCTGACATGAAAACATACTACACAGGATATCTGCACCTGAAATTTAACCTGAAAAAAATGGTGCTGCTGCAAATTCTGCAAACTCCAAGGCTTCCCTACCATACTGTACACTATTACAAGTTATAAAACTACAAATCTATGAAAAAACCTACATGTAATAACTTCTATTTTATTGATTCATTTATTTATTTGTTTTATTTTAGTAGGGTAGAGATGACCAAATGATCATCGTTTGCTAAATATAGTGAAAAATATAGAGAAAACCATCAAATGTCTATCTACACGTGTGTAGCGAAATGCACTTGAACCGAATCTTCAATCCAAATAATTCCATTCTCATCTGTCCTCAATTCCACCCCCCCCCCCAAAAAAAAACCCCCACAAACACGTGCCCACATGTCACAAGCACTTAATTACACCAAACCCTGACAAAACTAGGGATTAAACTTCCCAAAACATTCCACTCTCGGAAATCAAAACTAGGCTAAAAATGCACTGTGACTGCTGTTGAACTACATACCACCTTCTCACTTGGCACCTCTTGAATATAGCTTGCTCGGAGGAGACAATGTCTTCAACATGGGGACAGAATCACTATGTATTCAAGAGTACACTCAAACCCAAAGTAGCATTTTTTATCTACAAAAATTGGTGTTTTAGACACTTGCGATGATTCAAACCTAATTTTAAATAGCACAGAGCTGCATCACATCCATCGCTGGTTTGAGGCACCATGCATTTTGATGGCATGGGTTTGAATCCCACCGCTGCCACCACTCAAAGGTTTAGTAAGATCACTTCATTAAATAAAGGTAAAATAAAAGAAATGCTTTTGATATTTTGATCATATACCTTTTAATACCAGGAGCTAAGAGGCAGAAAAGTTGGTAAGCTTCAACATGTATTGCACTACAGTAAAAACCCTACTAAACAATAACAACAAAATATTTTGTAAAATAGTGTGCTTAACTGTGAGTCTCCTCAAATAACAGAAGTGTACACGACAATGGTTCATTTCTGAAAAGTATTTGACTCACATTCCATGTCTAAGGAGACAAGACATTCAGGATTGAACATGAATATATATACGTACCTCCAAACATCACTGCTTTTGGAGAAGAGCGATGACTTGATGACTTCAGGCGCCATCCATGCGTAAGTCCCTGCAGCACTCATTCGTGTTGTCTTGTACATCTCACGAGCCAGACCAAAGTCAGTGATCTTCAGCTGGATGTTGTACATGTTACTATGTTCAACCTTCTGGTCAAGGAGAACTGTCAAAAGAGAAAGGAGGAAAATGTTGAATTAAGGATGGATACAGACAAATCTATCATGGAGCAAGAATCTCGTTTTTAATATAATTTAAATGTATGAGCCAATAAAGCTATAGCCACAATGAAGTTTTCCAAAATCAAATTCGAGTGTGAATCTAGTTTGTTTGAATAAAATGGATCGGAAATGGATTAATTACACTGGTCAACAGCAAAAAAGTTGTCTGCGATTTCTTTGCTGATTTAAAGTGAATCCGAGGTGCTGAATCCAAAAATCACGTTGGTTTTGCTCAATCAGGTCAAGTTTTCGAGCTATCCCCACATGTTGTTTTTTATGTTTTTACACTTTAATGCATGTGTTGAGCACTTTTAAAGGGTTTGGTGGGCTGAAATGTCATGGAAAATTTATTTTTCTTTTGTTAGAAATGATTATACTAATGTCAATAAATATTCAGGCCCAATATTTTCTGGTAATTATGTTGAAAATCCCTCAGTTTGAAGCTGTGAAACCTTAAAATCCTCAAAAAATTGGATTGGGCAAAGTATAATGTTATTGGACAAAAACTGAACTGGAAGACCAGCCAAAATACTTATTTTTCAACATAAGAATATGAATTAGATAAACAAAACAAAAAAGATTGAGGAAAAACGAACAGAATTTGTAAAAATTATGAATTTATAATTAAAAAATGATGAAAATAATAAACACCATTATAGACCAATTGGCAACCCCTGTGACACCTTTTATTACCAGATGTACCATGTTATCATGTTAATATAAGAAAATTATGAATATATATATTTATATTTATGACAATCTATTAATTAAAATGATAAAATCGTATGAAATTCAATTGTTTTTGTACATGAGCTATTATTCAGTTTCATAAAAATGAAAATATTAGAATGTTTGTTAAATTTCTTTAAAAATCTGAACATTTTGAGTTTTTTTTAAATCATAAGATATTTATTCTCATCCATGGATAAAGGATAAATGGTGAACGAGCCATTATCTTATCACCAGTGTCACCAAATTTGAAGATTTGTATAGTGATTTTGGCATTATTTTCAATTTTTTTATATTATTAAAAAATCTGCATTTTCTCTTTACCTCTCAAATTTTCCTTAAAATTTTTGGATCTTTTTTACTAGATTTTTGTTCTGCTGTTCAAAAATAAATATTTTGGCTGGTCTAATCCTCTAATTTTCCAAATATAACTATATGAGGGCTTCATCCGAATTTTTAGAGGATTTTGAGGTTTCATGGCTTCAAACTGAGCCATTTTCAGCAAAATTACCCATTATTATGTGATTTTAATATTTCTTCCTATCAGTATAATCATTTCGAACCAAAATATTCATCTGCCATGTCACTTTATTCCATCAACACCTTCCAAAAGGTGTGCATGTGAACAAAAACGTAAAAAACAACATGTGGGGATAGCTCGAAAACTTGACCTGATGGGACAAAACCGATGTGATTTTTGGATTCAGCGCATCAGATTCACCGCAAATCAGCTAAAAAATTGCAGACAACTTTCAAAAAGTAAAATTTTGTTGACCAGTGTTATTGTTTATAAAAATAACACTTGGTGTCGGTTTTCTTCACCAGCACAACGCCTCACATGCAAAATATAAGGGAATTCACATATCAACACAAACCAATAACTAGAAACGCATTCGCCTTGTCCCGATTCCACTAGCAGCCAATTCCACTACTGGCATTCCAGTTGATTGGACTTTGGTTGTGATATTGAAATTGAAATAAGCCAGAATACATGGGAGAATCATCCCTCAATTTTATATCTCTCATATCTACATTTACGCATGTAATGTAATTTCTGAATAAGTCATCAATGTCTCCAACCTGAAAATTACAATGTACTAATCTGTAAAATACATACAGCACATGGACATTCATTATGAGCATTTCTGTCTCATCCATTTCAATTGCAAAGACCACAGAACAGCAGTTTACATAAATATGGTACCTGAAAACACTCTCTATCAATAATAAGTGATAATGTTCACTTGTAACGGAGTGTATCTTATAGAAATGTGAAATTGAAACAAAATTTTAGTGATCTTTTTTTCTTTAGTTTTTCACTTTTTGAATGACTTTAATACAGTATGAGATTTTTGAAAAGCTCACGCCATCAAGAAAGTTATCCCAAAAAAGTAGAGTTACAAATTTGTGCAAATAATTAATTATAATTCACTTCAAATTCAATCTTCTCTGAGATCCACTTCTTTAAAGGCAAAATAAAACTTATTATTTTCTTAATATAGAGTTGATCATCAATACATATTTTGCCATGAATTTTATTTTGTGAAATATTTCTATGATTTCTACATGTTTTTCTGTCATCAATCTCTCAAAATTTATTTCATAAGTCATAATCCGATTGTGTACTTCAGCACAAACAGTTTTTCAAGAGTTAACCGTTCATCATTCTAGATTTTCATAGCTTTTCATAAATTAGATTCGCAAGGAAACACGCTGCAACATATTGGAGTGGGAATAGGGATGGTCTAACACTATTCCCATTTCAAGTATGTTTTCATCTAAATCCACATCCTTCACTTCTTTATTTTGATCAAGCTTTTTATGCTTACTTTACGCTGTATGTTGGTGAAAAAGAAACCTTTCCACAGATGTTTTTTTTTTAGTTTCTAAAGTCACTGGCAGGATAGTGCCTCCCCTATTTCCCCATCTGCCCATTACCTATGAATAATATGGTGCTTTATTTCATACAAACTTACCAACAGAAAATGCTTTTTAAAAATTCAGAACCACATTAAAACCTGAAAACTTGGGATCTAAAAATATGTTGCAAGCACAAATAAATGCACTATTTACACACACCATTTCACAAATATTCCATAAATTTCTGTCAGGCAAATAAGTACACAGAATACCTCCTAAAGAACTAGGCAAGCAAAAAATATCATTTTATCAGCGCCCCTTGGACTTTACATTGCGATTCACCTGTAACCTTTGGATATTGACATAAAATAAATTGAGTGGGTTTTGAGAAAGAATTGGGTAGTTATAACCATCCATATTGAATATCATATTGGTTGTATACCTTATTTTTCATTTTAGTTTTTCACTCTTGCACCCTCCCTCTCTTGCTCTGACCAAACTTCAAAGGCAACAGGGGATTGGTATGTTTTGTATGTAATAATGAAGAGCAGTCTTGTGGAAGAGCAGTTATTGCATGGGGACAAAGGGCCGACATGATAGCTTATACAAGGGACTGAGTGTGTGGGTATGCTAAGGAGAAAGAAATAAATTATGAGGAATAACCACAGAAAATGTCAAATAGGTTTAATATAAATCACAAAAAGAAGCAATAATTTTTTTTCAGTGAAAGAGATCCTTTGTTCTCCTTATGGTTTGGAGAGCCATCTAAAACCATGTTCAACTCATTGAAGAAATTTGTCTCAGTATTTTAAAATATTGATTACATTTGAAAATCAGCTGCCATTTAATATTCTTTATAACATTTGTTCACCTTTCATCTGCATATCTGTTTACTTCTGCAGAAACAAAATATTATTTGAACATTCTCAAAGAAAAAAATCACAAATGTTGTTGCTTAACAAGTTGATTATTCATTTGCATCATATGCTACATACATGAATTCTTGTCTTTTTTAAACAACAAAAAATGAAATGATCTTACAAAATTCTTTCATAGCTAGCCTCATTCTAGTTAAGATTCAGTACAGTTATTCCATCATACAGCCATTTAAAAATGAATGTAGCAATAAGCAATGCATTAAAATGTAATATTGTAGTCTGTAAATTGCAGCAAACAGTCATATTCAGCTACCCGTAAATGTCATGGGAGTAATATGCATTGGGATGCAGTATGGAGATGGAAAGACCGCATCTTCAATGTGACATCTTATAGAGAGATGATGGGAGAGAAAGAAGGGGAATAATGCAACAGAAAAATGAAAGCAGGATGCGAAAGCATTCGAAGAATATTCTGAGAGGGCGTGCACACAGAGAGCTAGCGAGGGAGGGAGAAATAGAAAAAGGGGGAGGGGTTGAGAAATAATGTTGTAGAAGAGAGGAGAAAGATAGAGAAAGAAAAAAAGCAACGTGGTTTGAAGTGATTATGAAACATAACAGAAAGATAAAAGGAATGTGAACTTAAAAATAGAATAAAGAAAACACCTCCTGACATTGTGCTCTCACAACAAAATACTATCTCATTAATGAATTTAAATATCAATAAGAATATCATATAATATTATAACATTATGTAATCATAATAATACAAAATAATGAAAATTACAGTATTGTATTTTATTGTTATCTATACCATTCCTACACCTGTATTATTAAAGCAACAAAAAACGGTGGTCATTTTCATCAGCATGGGTAAAAACAGAGATGGGACAAATATAATATAGGGGGAGCAAGCATTTTTATTATGCACACAAATTAAAGGTAAATGTAGCTGGAGACCGGAGATGAGAGAGAGAGAGTGGGAGTGGGAGCCGAGATTGGTGCAAATCAAGTTCAATTTCAGCCTGTGGTTTTGGACAAAAGTAGGCGTTCTTGCCTGATCAGTTCAATACAGTGATGCTAAGCCATGCATGAGAGACAGAGCAGTCGATAAACAACGGGGTTCATTTTACCAACCTGCTCTAGCAAAGTAGAGGAAAGATAAATTTTACGCAAATCTTCTTCTTTCTCTAAAGGAATGTAGACAACACTAAGCAGAAGAACAGTAACTAATTATAATAGAAGAGGGTATGTTCATGTACATTTCACATGATAAATTGATTCATAACATTTAAATTTATTTATATTTAACAAGAAAATTGAGGGTCCTTGAGGCTGAACATGGATAACCTTGACCTTATCTTTGGTTATTTAACTTTTCAACGACAAATATGCACAGCATAGAGCAGTTCGCCTGATTACGCGCTATATAAATGCCATATTATTCTTACTATCATTTTAATACTGTATGCTATGAAAATACAATTTCAAAGTTAATCAAAAAAGGGGAAAAGAAGCAAAGACACAGAGACAGTACCTTCATATGATATTATACAATTATCCACACTGGGATTGCTTTAAAATGAAGTAAAAATATATTGAAAAGGGTTTCCTTAGTATTTTATGTTCGAAACATAATTTCAATGAGATCTGGTAAGTTTTGACTTCGAACCTTCCTCCATCTTCAACATAAAGTATAAATTCAGAATATGGAGTATTCCTAAAAGACTGGGCTATCATGGAGCCTAGGAAAACTTGGGGTTCCCCTTTAAGATCTCAATTCCTTAATTCGCATAAAACAATTTTCCTCCCCCACGCCTTTTCCACTTATCTGAATTTTATGATTTGCCCCTGCTCAGTGATGTGTATAATGAACTTCAAAGAGCAGTACATTTCCTCATATTACATGTTGCATTCTTGAGGACTTTTGGACCAGGTTTCTAAAAATATGACTTGTAGGGGGACTGTAATGGTAATAATAATAATAACAACTAGAAATTGCGCGCTCGGCGAGTTGCACAGCCGAGCACATGTATCCCCCGAACCAACAGCATTGCACTGCTGTGGGTTTTATTACTGTCAACTAAACCAGGTTGGTGGTGTATGTTGTTGTACCACTATTTCTTTACATCATGGTTACCATAGCGACCAGGCCTCCGCCCCACACCAAAATCAATAGGCTTCATCCTCTTTCCTTCATACACCATACCAAACTTGAAAATGACTGGATAAGAACTCAGGCCTGTAGAGCGTTCAAAAGATAATATTAACTATTTGTTTACATCATGGTTACCATGGCAACCAGGCCTCCGCCCCACAACAAAATTAATAGCCTTCGTCCTCTCTTCATAAGACACCTTCAGACCAAATTTAAAAATAATCGGACAAGAACTCGGACCTGTAGAGCGTTCACAAGTTAATATTAACTAATTCTATTAAATCATGGTAACCATGACAACCAGAGCTCCGTCCCACACCAAAATCAATAGGTTTAATCATCCATCCACCAGATACCTTCACACCAAATTTGAAAAAAAATCGGACAAGAACTCGGACCTGTAGAGCATTCACAAGGTAATATTAACTATTTCTATTAAATCATGGTTACCATGGCAACCAGGACTCCGACCCACACCAAAATTAATAGGGTTCATCCTCTATCCACCAGACACCTTCACACCAAATTCGAAAATAATCGGACAAGTACTTGGACCTGTAGAGCGTTCACAAGGTAATATTAACTATTTCTATTAAATCATGGTTACCATGGCAACCAGGACTCCG
>BQKZ01002782.1:41412-54077 GCA_036244855.1 Temnopleurus reevesii | reverse complement strand
CCCCCCCCCCCCCCCCTTTCCCCCTCGCAAGCTTTGCGAGCTCGGGCTTAGTCGCTCCGCTCCCTCGCCGATGTCTACCTTGGCATCCCAAACTCCCCTCTTCGGGAAAATAGGCCCTTTAAAAGTTCTGGGTAGCCCGCTTTAACCGGAAATATCAAAGGCCATATCATCAATCACGGTAAATAAAATAAACAAAACAAAACAATGATACCAACACAAATTTACTCTCGATTTTGAACGCTTTCTAACTGGTCCAAACATATTCTGTCTGTACTCGTTATACGCGAGCGCCACGAAATGGCATTTTTTTAGAGAGTAATTAACCCGTTTCGCCTTGGAGCCGATTGATGTTTACACAAAACCTGTGGGAATTACATAATTTGGTACTCAATGGATTAATCAAAGAAATCTGATATCCGCGTTCTCTGCAATTCTGTTCACTGATACTGATGGTGCGTATCTAATACCGGTGGAGTAGCGGGGCTGGTTTCTTTTCGGATTGCGCAACAAATCCCACTGTCCGGTCGAGAAAAAAGGACATCTTATTTGTTAAGCACTTCACATTTCACTGGCAAACATACACAAGACAAATATTTTCTATTACTTAGTACACTGGACATGTCGTAACTGGGACTATTACTCTGAAGGCCAGAATGTAAGTACTTGATATTGTATATTTTATGTTTTTACAGAGCTATAAGATTCATAGTATTAAATGTGATACATGTATTTTTAAAAATTAGAATTTCTACCCTTGACCTATCATATATTTAATGAATCAGTATAATCTATTGTATGTACAATATTGAGAAGCATTTATAACTCTGAAAAATCATCATTGTTGCTGTGGATTTTCATCGTCAATTGAATGATTTTTGTGTTGGGTAGATAAATATTGAAATTATTGAATTAATTCTTGCGTTATCCCATTAACATCCTTATCCATGTTGGGACAAGGCAGGAATTATTTCAATTAAAGATTTTAATCGGTTTAATGTTTGGTTTGATAACATTAAGTTTATGTCTAAAAATCGCATCCCTTTTCGGTTTGAATCCTCCACATCTGAAATTCTCGCTATCAGTAGATTGATTGACCATAAAATGATTTGAGAATGCCATTTCTAAAGCAACTAAAAAGCCAGTAAAATATTGACATTGAAATTCCAGAATATGGTTTAAAAAATCATCAAGGAGCCTTTACAGGGGGCTGCCATCCTCGTAAAATTGTGGTTAAGAAAACTGGCTGATAGATTTGTGTTCATTTTTGCTTGTCAGCCCATCAGCAAGAGGTGAAGACCCATTTTGCCTGTTAGTCCCCCCCCCCCCAATCAAATGATTTAAATGCAATCCCGAGTATTCGACTAAGTGAAACATCATTTTAATGTTAAGCTGCCATTGAAGTTGCTGTATTGAAATCGTAATGGGATTTCGAAATAATGTCAATTATATTTTATGGTTTTGGAGTAACGAAAACAAAGATAACCATTTTCTCTGTTTCGAAATACCAACGTTTTTTAGGGGGACGGGAAGAACGTATATTTTTTTTCGTCAGTTCCTCACAACGATCTCAACAGTCTCCCGTTTTCGCTAATACAATGAATCTGTATTAAAGTCTACTTTCTAAGAAAATTGGCGGCAACCAAATTTATACGGGGCCATGTTTTTTTAACCTTTTTTTTTCACGCGTTCACATAGGAAACGTTAAACATACTCAGTAAAAAATACCGTGTAATGGAAAACAATATTACGTCACCACCGTGACAACCTGTACCAAAAAGATATCATGGATTTAGACTGATATAGGATGGCCCATCAAATGATTTCCCATTTTGATCCCTTATTGCATCGAAATTGTGGACGTAGTTTAAACAAAACAGATTGGTTTTCGCTATTTCAACGCTCATTTGAACTTTTTTTAAATAAAAACAGTGATGCGATTGTGATGTTTATTGATTTTTCTTTTCATTCATTTATTCACATCATAAATTCATTAGGCCCCCTATAATATAATTTATAATCAAAAGCATTGATTGCTTCTTCAAAAATAGATTCACATGATTATAATAATTATAAATCTAAACCTGTCAAGACATTTGATATTGCTCTGCAATAATCGTGCATAATAACTTCTTACAATGATTTTGTTCCCTTGACCAAAAATAATTTCGAGTAGATTGTTATGTTAGAAAATGGTTTCTCTTTCAAATTATACCACTTTAACAAGTTTTTTTTATGAGTCATCCTGTATTCGGGAAGTGTCCCATACTCATCCTTCCTGCAGCCAGACATGATTATTCTTGATATCGAAACACTAACATGACCAAAGATCACCTTGGCAATGGAAGCCGCTTGCCTACTGGTGTATACACATTACTATGATACACTGGTATTTTATGAAACATTGTATGTATTCCGATAAACAGTATATATCGAGATGGTGTTTGATTCTTGGAAAGAATTGAAATAAAGATGATTTGAACGATTGAACGATAATTGTACAGACAACCTGACCATCATCATTGTGTAACCGTTGGCCGTTTAACGCGGATAATTTTCAAACTTTTTTTCACTATATACTTTTTCACGCAAATTGGCCATTTGCAACTTTTTAACACGCTTTCTGGAAATGATGATACAACATGATAACATTTTACTAGATTTAAACGCCAGAAGGGAATTAAAAAATCAACAGTGATTGACTGAGCACCAATTTCCGTGCTGAATGGGCTATCCGTGTTATCACGAAGTGACGCCAAAACTACGATAATAACACTTTTACTAATTAAAAACGTGTTCTTTTGCAGATACACGGTTAACTATTGTGCCATCTGAAGTGTTGCTATATCGGGACTTATTTGTCTTCATGCAACACTACCCTTATAGGCTACCATTAATTCATGAAAACATTGACTATTCGTTCTATAAAAATACGCTGTTTATTCACTGGACAGGTGCGACACCTGCTCGACATTTATTTCACAGAATAAGGGGGAGGAAAGTTCCGTTATGTGCATCTAGCTATTATGAATGCTTCAATGATTTTTTTTTTGGCGAAGGGGGGGGNGGGGGGGGGTTGTTTACAACCGTTTTACACACTCCCATAACATGCTTAAAATTATTAATGGATAAGGGTGAGGACTGCCCCTCCCCCTTCCCGGTTCCACCACCCATGTATTGATAATCGAAAAAGTACAGTCAGAACGGCTTTTCTTCTTTTTTTTTTCTTTTCTTTTCCCCCTTTTGAAGATCTTCATGAATACAAACCTACTAATGAATTTCTAGGACTTGTGCATTTGCAACTGGCCCAAGAGTAATCAGGGGGGTGTTGCTCAAAAGTTGCAATTGATCGCAAGTTGCAGCTGATCGGAATGCGCCAATCAAAATCATTGTTTCATGCGCGTCTTGTTAAATGCGCATATCGCGCGCGAATGGAAATGCGCGTTACAATTTGTAAAATTGCAGTTGATCTGCAGTTGATTTTGAGCAACACCCCTAGAATATTAATTGGTCTAGCACGCTCATACGCTTGATGAAAGAACATGTAAAATATTGATGCCGTCAATTTAAAGAATTTGTTTGTGACATATTTTTATTGAAACAGGTTTTGTTCGAGAAGCGCAAGAAGAATAATTCTAAACCCTATCTGGTGGATCTGTATTCTGTGTCTCTGTGTCATATACTCGTTCTACTCTGGTTACCATAGTGATTTTGAGCCGAGGAGAAAACTACTCGAAGAACATGAAGGTATTCAATTAAACTTTATTTAACCATATTAAAAAAAATCACACCATATACAAAGGTACAAGTAATATAAATTGATTGGGACCCTAAAGAAGCAGCGTTTTGCTTATAATACAGGGCCCTTTGAACGAAAACATACAAGTCTATAAAAATTATAACTTACTTAAACATTAGAGGTAAGTTAACATTAACTCAGTTTTGTTTTTACAAATTGATTTAAAAAGTGAATAGGCAGTTGTACACTTAACACGATCTAAACTATTACCGTAAAACTAAGTCGAACGCCAATTCAATCGGAAACGGCTTGTGATAGTTGTGTCTGCACAGTTCAATACACGGCGTATGGCTCTAATGTCCATGAACCACTTTATTTTGCGGAAATAGTATTACCTTTGCATGACAGATTTTGTCACAGTTGCCCGGTCTTTAAGGTCCCAATTGTAGAAGTATAAGAGAGATTTCAAGAATTCGATTTTTATAATTTTTCACACAATTTTCTGTTCTCATGGATGTATTTTGTATTTTTTTTAATCGTATACAGGGCCCCTTATCATTGAAAGGGCTACTCTGTATAAAGAAGACCTAATATACTGAATAATATCTAGC
Source organism: Temnopleurus reevesii (assembly GCA_036244855.1). Lineage (NCBI taxonomy): Eukaryota > Metazoa > Echinodermata > Echinoidea > Temnopleuroida > Temnopleuridae > Temnopleurus > Temnopleurus reevesii. The sequence goes on along the minus strand of BQKZ01002782.1, from coordinate 49,730 downwards.
TCTTTTCCGTGTACGGGAATTTATCATATTGTCATAAAAGGTGGGGTGATCTTGTATGCCCCATGCAAACAAAAAGAAAAGCGCCGTGGTGTAGTGGTCAATAGGTGATAATCTTTAAAAAGGCAACAATAACCAACATGATGGAAGGCAAAAATGATAAAAAATAATGTACCTCTAATATTTTCAGACAAGCAAAGAAAACAAAAACGCAAAAAATTATTGTAACTTACATACAGCTGACAAGCAAAAAAATACACCTGGGTCCACGTAACATCAATATTGCCTATCAATCATAAGTCTATGGCAGTGTGAAATCATTTACTAAAGTTTGCGATTGATCGCAAACATTTATTGTATCTCTTTTATTTCACGGATCCCAGATTCATATTCCGGAATGGTTGACACTTCTGATCCCACAGAGATCAATTTAGCACAATAAGATAACATTAATAATAATATCTCTTATTTACCCAGGGTAACCACTTTCAGCTGTAAAACGTTCTTCCACCGAGGCCTGCATAACATTAAGTTATATTTACCCTTCTCCATTCTTAAATGCCGAGCACCTTGCAAAAAGGCAGATGGTTCGATTTTCATAAATCTTTGATATGACTTGGTCGGGGATCGAACCCACGCCCTTCCGTTCATGGGGCAGACGCTCTACCACTGAGCCATACATGTCCTACTTTGATTGCGTTTTGTGATACTTTGATCTAGAATGGGACATGAATCAGCCATTACGTAATGAGAAGCGACCGAGTGTGTTTAGACACCAAAGACATCGGAACAGAACAGCGAGAACAAGACAAGATGTGAACGCTCAACTCTACATGGAATCGAATGGAACGGACTACGCAGATATGACATCATCTCAAGGTAGCAGCTGGCAAGAAAAAGGTAAACCGTGTGCCTCCCCCCCCCCCCAAAAAAAACGATCTTATATGGTCATCATGGATAAATGTAGACCTTTGTAAATGCCGACTCACAGCTTGACGTTTATAGCCTGCATCGACCCAGCGTTAAAGAAAAACGCGCTCCCTTGACGCACAAAGACGCATGCAGGTCATAGGTCGACTGACGTTCTGCGTACGCTTCTTGAGCGCAAGCCGAACGTCAGTCCACCGTCTGATAATAAAGGCACAAACAGCATTACCTCTATGGTCTTATCCACGTATACTGTGCGCTCGTGGAGCGTTTTTAATTTTCAAAAACGTTGGGCCGAAGCCTGTTAAAAACGCAAAGGTGTGAGTTGGCCTTTAAGCGTGTTTTCGGTCTGTATCCATTACTTCCAAATTTATCACACAAACGTGGGGCCAATATTGCTCTATAAGGTCTTAGATAGCTATCCTCTTCTTAATAAGACTTCATAACTTCTTGTGTCACCCTTTTAACATAGACGTATTTGCGTTCGTGCCAATGTTAGAAGCATGGCACAAGAAGTTAAGATGTCTTGACAAGAGAATGATGATAGCTAAGACCATTTCTGGCATCTGGCAGCTGGAGGAAATGGACATCTCGTATACGCTTTACGAAGATTTTCTCCTTGGCAAATCACCTAAAAATGTCTGTTAAAAGCAAAAATATTGATTACAGTTCCTTATCCTAATATGAAAGTTTGTTTGAATCATTTTAATCATCCTCCCAAATGTCTATTTTAAAATATTTCGCCAAAATTTATATTATATTTCTTTGCAGAAGAAGATACAATGCTTCCAGAAGATTATTGTAAACTTCCGTTTAGAAAAGGTAAGTGAAAACAGTTAAAAAGTAAGATAGAATTGCCAAGCTGGAAAATATTGATTTATAGTCATACTGTCAAAAATTATATAAGCACAATAAATCTATTCATAGTGGGAGAGAGAATAGATTACTGTAATAGATTAAAAAAATGATTTATGCCAAAATATTTTATGAAAGGTATGATTAGTGCACCTCATGAAACCTTAACAAGCTTCAAGCATGTTTGTAATGGGGTGTTGCTCAAAATTAACTGCAAATCAACTGCAACTTTGCACATTGTAACGCGCATTTTTATTCGCGTGCGTGTGTGCGCATTTAACAAGACGCGCATGAAACAATGATTTTGATTGGCGCGTTCCCATCAACTGCAACTTGCGATCAATTGCTACTTTTGAGCAACACCCCCTAAATCATGTAAGTCGTCTTGTGTCCTATTTTGGTTTTGGCCTGTCGAGGGTCCTCATGTGTCTTTACGCGATTCTAAAACAGCGCCATCTTGGTACTATATGCCCCAACATACATCTTAAATATGCCAGATTAAATTTTTATATGTATGAGATTAATCAACACGAAAATGGACTCTGCGAAAGTTGCGGAGTACATGAAACAATAGAACACTTCTTATTACAATGTAACAAATATGATGTTTATAGATCACAATTAAAAATAAATACAAAATTAAAGAACCTGAATCTGGAGAATTTGCTGGGCCCAGATCCTTGGATTATCCGCAAAGTGTTAAAATATATAAAAGAAACGAAGCGTTTTGAATAGAAATATAGGCTTTTAGTTTTATAACTAATTCATTTTATTCGAGCTGTTCTTTATTTCATGTATTACGCCATTTATATCATCTGACATATCAAATCCTTTTATGATTGCTGCTAAAAATAGCGAATGTAAGCATAGCAAATCCTAACATTGGTGGTGGGATATTAATAAGTTATTTCGCATAATACATATCCTCTGCAATAATTGCTTTCGGGCGATCAAGCCTGAGCCGAAATACCCCAATGACTGGCGTAAATAATCTCATAAGATTGGAAAGCGCCATCTTTAATCAAAACCAACCAACCATCTTTATCGATTCCTTCTGACACCGTCATTTGTTTTTCACAATTATGCTATGATTATCCAACATAATCATAACTTGATCATTGGAGATAACTGACATGTTTATTTTCAAGGATTTGCCACTATGTTACTTTTGGGCTATCAAAGCCCAAATCAAACTGAAAATCTTCATCTACCTTCGAAACCAGCCAGCCACTCACAAAACTTCAAATTGTGTGGCGTCCTATTGTCTAAAATGGGCCAAATAAAATAATACTAGCGTTGTTATAGAGTAAATTACTTTCCAGGGTATATACCTAATAGGTATTCATAATTAAGATAATTGAATCAATCGTCTTACAACGTTTTTTTACGCATCTGCTTGCCTATGTCAAGATCGACAATTAGTGTCCCATTTTATCTTTCTGCGTATAATATCAGAACTCAACAGCCGATTCAAAGACCAGACGGCGAACGTCGATCTCCAAATCGTCGAAGATATGATTTTTGGCGCCCAAAGAACAAAAATCGTCCTCTACGTCACGAGAATGCGCGCAATTATCGACCACGTCATGAAGAGACTTCCATCCAGTCGTTTCATCAACCACGAAGGATATAGGAGGGAGAACGAAAGGGGAATGCAGATTGGAAATTATACTTATTATGCTGGTGGCCACTGGGTACCGCTGGATTGTGAGCCTAAATGGAAGGTAAGTATTTTGTAATGTTTCTTTGCTATTCATATTTTGCGATCAACATCATGGATCATCGGAGCTTGTGTTCAAATCATCAATTTACATTAAAATGTCAACAAAGGCGTTTAAAAATAAAATATGATTTGATATAACAGTGAGGTGACACATATATATCTGTTTAATCAATTTAATAGTGTCTTGATAATAGTCATATCTGTTTAAAAAAAACATATTGTTCGATTGTCTTTACAAAAATGTTCGAGTCAGCCTGTTTGATTTGGAGATACCTTTTAAGATCTATTTAAAAGGTAACCTTTAATGACACAAATATTAGCATTTGTATCAAGCAACCCATGTTGGGCTTACACAATGCTTTGTTAGAGAGCCGAAAAATAATCAGGATAGGAGGATAGCATGCATCCTAGCGGGATTCGAACCTGCAACCGTTCGGTTGCTAGACCAGTACCACAGATTGCGATCGTACGACAGCACGCGACGTCGTGCGATTGCTAAAAAAATTGTAGTCCTTTGTAAGGTGGTTGTACAGCTTTAAAGGCAGACCCACACCTTTGTGCTTTAGCCTCCGTCGTCCTAGGGTATTTGGAAATTAAAAAACGCTCCCTAGACGCACAAAGGTGCAGCAAACCCTCTGATATGCGTATGCTGTGTGCCATTTGGGTGTATTTAATTTCTAAAAGCGCTTGGCCGACGCAGGCTAAAAACGCAAGTGTGTGAGTCGGCCTTAAAGGGTGGGTAGGAGGCAGGTTCATCGAAAACCTTTGCAACTTAGACACGATTGAAAAATAAAGGGAAGGGAAGATCGCCACCACATTAAACCAATCGACGCACCCGAAAATAAGCAAATCGATGTTCATGTTTGTTTCTGCTTTTGTTTGCTTCTTTTTGTACAGGTAGCGATTGTGATTCCATTCCGAAAGAGGCACGCCCATCTTTCTATCTTGTTACGTAACCTCGTACCTCTTCTTCAACTACAGAGATTGGAGTTCAGAATATTCGTTGCAGAACAGGTAGATGATTTTACATCGCTTTAGTTTGTCATACTATGGTCGGTTTTAAGGTGCCACCAAGATACACAGACAATTAATTATCTCGTATGGAAGGTCGACATCTCACAAGCAAAAACATCGGATGTCGAGATAATAATGTACACATAACATAAAAATATGGTTATCATATGGTTATAGAACGACATAACGGATCTCATGTATAGGCCTACATACGTACATAATTATTAGGCTGCGATAAGGGGATCTGAACCCCCTTTAAAGGCCGACTCACACCTTTGCGTTTTTAGCCTGCGTCGGCCCAGCGTTTTTGAAAATTATAAACTCTCCCTTGACGCACAAAAACGCAGGTCATATACGGTGGACCGACGTTCAGCGTACGCTCCTTGAGCGTAAGTAGCCAAACGTCAGACCACCGTCCGATCCGCGCCTACTGTGCGCTAGGGGTGCGTTTTAATCTTCAAAAAAACGCTGGGCCAATTAACGCAGGCTAATAGCGCAAAGGTGTGAATCGACCATGAGGAGGGGAGATATCTGTCATCTATAGGTGGCACTTTAAAGCTTCCATATGATTTGACATACATGCGAAAGAATGTCTAGATGAAAGGGTCCTGTGCTTGCAGTTCTCCTGTTGTTTGATTAACCTTATTTACATGTACCAATTTAATGGACAATTCTCCTTGATAACTTCTATGAAGACAATTCAAATGAGAAAAATCCACCGCTAAAATCCATCTTGGGTTGAGTTATCCTCGGGATATCGTGCTTCTGAAAAATTGTCCTCTGGAATTGTCCTCAGNGAAAAATTGTCCTCTGGAATGTCCTCAGCGAGAATAGTCCTCGGTATAATCGTCCTCAGGGATGTGTCCTCCAGAAAAGTTGTCCGGCGTAAATTGTCCACTAGTTGCCCTACACGGTCTTTCATATCTTCCTTGTTTTCACGAAGTGACGGGAGCCAGAGGGTATCGTTACTCGAATAGAGTTACAAATCCATTGAAACGTGTCCTTAGATAGAGTTAACAAGTTGTTCGACAGATGCCCGTTGAATTGGCGCTATAGGTCGGGATTTCTTGGTCTTCGTCAACAATATCCTTTGGCCCCCGTCACTTCGTGAAAATACGGACGATATTAAATGTTTTCTGTTTCGGCCAAATGAAACTGGTTGCTTCCAAAATCACAAATTTCAGTAAATTCATCAAGTCAGTAATGAATAAACGAGGGGAGTTTTAAAGCGCCTACGAAATGATTATGTATTTTGTTGTCAAATCTTTATTTTACTTAACATATAATTGTTTCATTATTGTAATCAAACCATTCATATTTTCTTTATTTTGTATAATTTCTGTAACATAACACAATGTATATGAAAAAAATGTGATAAGAACAAAATATTGGCTGTATAATTATGTCGATGATCTTCAAATGAATAAATTCAAAAATGAATAAATTCCAAATTCCAAATATCAATTTCGTATAATCTGTTTACCATCACCAGGACAACGAGCTAATATTCAACCGAGGTTTGATGAAGAATATCGGCTACCTTGAGGCAACAAGGTTCGGTAGGTGGGACTGTGTGGTGTTCCATGATATAGACCAGATCCCCATGAGAGGGGCGAACTACTACGGTTGTGATGGGATGCCCAGGCACTTCTGTGCTAGACCTGAGGAGATGGGGTTCAAGTGAGTATAAAGTAGCAATTCTTAAAGAAGAAAGTGAAAATGTTGACTTTTTGACTGATATTTTTAACCATAGAAAAAGATTTCCCCACACTTTAAAGGGGTACTATAATGAAAATACAAGTTGATCTGTATTGATGCATTATACCATTATCAATACCCTTTTCAGTGAAAGAGAGCCCAAATGTGCTTCATATATTTTATAATATTTTTTTTTCAATTTCATGGTGGCTTAGTAGGGAACGCCCCTAAAAATTTCTTTCAAATGTCAATTTTGTTGTGACATCACAAGAGTCAAGTTTGTTCACCTTGATACATCATGTTTCAGAGCTGGTTCTGTAAATAACAAATAGAAATATGTGGATCAATGAAAGGGAATTGGAATGCGCAATCACCTGAATTGAAATCCCTGCATTGATCCACATATTTCCTTTTGTTATTTACAGAACCAGCTCTGAAACATGATGTATCAAGGTGAACAAACTTGACTCTTGTGATGTCACAACAGGATTGACATTTGAAAGAAATTTTTAGGGGCGTTCCCTACTAACCCAACAAAAAATGAAGAAAAAAAATATTATAAAATAAATGAAGCACATTTGGGCTCTCTTTCACTGAAAAGGGTATTGATAATGGTATAATACATCAATACAGATCAACTTGTATTTTCATAATAGTGGACCTTTAATGTGCCGTTTTCTCAGAGTGTCTAAAGGCCGATTCACACTTTTGTATTTTTAGCCTGCGTCGACTGAGCGTTTTTAAAAATGACAAGCGCTCCCTTGACGCACATTATACGCAGATCGGAAGGTGAATTGACGCTAGGCTTGCGCTCAAGGAGCTACGCCGAACGTCAGTCCATCCTATGACCTGCGTGTTTGAGTTTTTAATTAAAGAAGCAATCGGCCGACGCAGGCTCAAAACACAAAGGTGTGAATCGGCCTTTACCATAGTGATTTAGGGGCTGAAGCCTATTTGATCGAGGCACCGAAAATGTTCGTTATGACACAGTTTTGATTAATAAAATAATTTGGGGTGAAGAGTTTTCTTTCAGCTTCCTTTTTAAGAAACTAAAGGCTATTTTTTTTTTCTTCATTGTCTCTTCCTCCTCCTCCTCCTTCTTCTTCTCCTTCCTCTTCATCTCATTCGTTTTCTTCATCATCCTCATCTTCTGCTTCATCATTACTTCCTCTTTCTTCTTCATCTTCATCTTTTTCTTTTTATTATCATTATTATTTTGTTCTTCTCCCTCATCTTTGTTATCGTCCTCTTTTTCTTTTTATTCTCCTCCTCTTCCTCTCTTCTTCTTTTATTTCTTTCCTGTCTTTCCTTTGCTTGTTAAAAATCCCTCTTTTTTCCGTCCAGATGGTAACCTCTTATTCAGGAATAAATCTGTCGTTTCATATCAGGTTGGAATTTTAACAAGTAAATTTTCCTTTCTTGTAGACCTGCATACGAGCTCCTCTTCGGTGGCGTGGTCGGGGTGACGGGAGAACAGATGGCGAAGTCAAACGGATATTCCAATTTCTACTGGGGATGGGGCGGCGAAGATGATGATTTATTAAAACGACTGTACAAATCAGGCTACAAGCCAACACGTGACTTAAGAGAGGGGTTCTACAGGACGCTCAATCACACCAAGAAAACTGAGAATGAGATGTGCGATGAAGCGTAAGTTTGATTGATTGATTGACTGTAATTTTGTTAAGTTAAATAACACAAAGTTTATACAATTTGAACATAAAATGACGATTATTTCGTTCGTGTTTTCACAAAGTGACGAAACCCAAAGGGTAGTGTACTGTTGCATGAAGACAAAAAAATCCCGACATAGCGACAATTCAACGGGCATCCTATCGAACAACTTGTTAATTCTATAGCAGGACACGTTTCAATTGGTTTGTCACTCCTTTTGTGTAGCAATATCATGTGGCCCCCGTCACTTCGTGAAAACACGGATGAATTGATGGATTGTATTTTTCTCAATTTCAATAACACAAATATTATACAATTTGAACATAAAATAATGACCATTTTACAATAAATTACAAAAATAATGATGGTATCATATATCCATAACTTAGAATAACAAAATGTATATTTTACCGAAATGGGGGGGGGGGGG
>BQKZ01002782.1:25238-35331 GCA_036244855.1 Temnopleurus reevesii | reverse complement strand
GTATTATATTGCGGACATTTTCAATTGTATAATACGATTTTGTTTTCAATTGACGGTTTCTAATGATTTATTAGACTCTTTTTACGTATTGTTTTTATACGTATTATGCTATTTTTAAGTTGTCAAAATTATTGGGGGGCAAAACGATATGTTTGCCCCCCCTAGTTTTTGATTGGGGGGGCGGTCGCCCCCCCTGCCCCCCCACTTCCGGCGCCTATGCTGTCAATGGATTCATAACAAGTCGCCTGTTGGGTGTGCACTGCTATACCAACCATAAAAAAATTTTCTCCCGGTACCCAAATAGCACCTGGGTGGGAGTGGCTAGTGTGGATAAATTTCCTGCCAATGGAAGTAAGTGCCGACGGGATTCGAATCCAGGACTTTGTGCTTGAAGTCCACAAGATTCGGTAGGTGGGACTGTGTGGTGTACCATGATCTGATGATATAGACCAGATCCCCATGAGATGGGCTAATTACTATGGTTGCGATGGGATGCCAAGACACTTCTGTGCTAGACCAGAGGAGATGGGATTCAAGTGAGTCGCAATTCTTAGATAAGAGGGTTGTTGCTCAAAAGTTGCAATTGATCGGAACGTGCTAATCAAAATCATTGTTTTATGCGCGTCTTGTTAAATGCACACACCGTTCGCGGATGAAAATACGGGTTTCTTTTTGCAAGGTTACAGTTGGTTTGCACTTTTAACTTTTGACCGGTGTTTTTTAAAAATTCGCCACAAATTCTTCATGTGTTAAAGAACTTTTCACACATTAAAATTGTGTTATTATAAAAAAAATTTTCAAAATCAAGCTGTTTGACCTACCTTATTATATTCAGATTTTTTTTCAAAACACAAACAGTGTTGGGTGGATAAATGATTGAATAATTCTTGCCTTATCCCAACATGAATAAACACTGATTGACAGTGCTTTACCGAGAAGCCGAGAATGCCTGAGATTTTTTTCTCAGCTTCTCGGTAAAGCACTGTCAATCAGTGTTTATTCATGTTGGGATAAGACAAGAATTATTCAATTACAAACAGTGTTGAACAATGTCTTTAATTCCTTATGGTCTGAACAAGAACCGAAAAATCGCGTTTTATTGAACAAGGTAATTTGCTTTCCGTCGAATTTCTAAAATTTAGAAAGGTGGCAAATATAGTACTCTTTAATGTGCCTTTTTTTTCAGAGTATCTAACCAATAGTAATTTAGGGGGCCGATCGAAGCCTCCTATTTGAGGCACTGAAAGTTTTCGTCATTAATAAAAGCATCGGTGTGACGAGATTTCTTCCAGTTTCTGTCCTTCTTAAAGGCGATCTTTTTTCTGCGTTTTCTCTTCCTCCTCCTTATCCTCCTCCTCCTCCTTCATCTTCTTTATCATCGTCGTCTACTTCTCCATCATCCTATTTTTGAAAATATCTTTATTAGTTTCTTCCCCCCCCCCTCCCTAATCTCTTTCGTTATCATTATCTTTTTCTTCTTCTTCTCCTCCTCCTCCCTTATTTCTTTCCTGTCTTTCCTTTGCGTGTAAAAAAAAATCCGTCTTTTTCTGCCCAGATTCTATTGCTAACCCCTTGTTTTAGAGAAAATCTGTATAGCTACATTTCAGATTGGAACTTGAAATAAAAAAATTCGAAGTTAATGACAGACAAACAACCTTGCTTCTATAACTCTTTCATTTAAGCGCATTTTTAGTCATTTTTGAAGACATGTTTTTATTTTCAAAGGTATGATGCGCTTTATAACTATAAAAATGTCTTATCATTGTTATTGATGGAAATATCATTGAGCATATCTTTGATTTTCCTTTATTGTAGACCTGCATACGAGCTCCTGTTCGGCGGCGTGGTCGGGGTGACGGGAGAACAGATGGCGAAGTCGAACGGATATTCCAATTTCTACTGGGGATGGGGCGGCGAAGATGATGATTTATTAAAACGACTGTACAAATCAGGCTACAAGCCAACACGTGACTTAAGAGAGGGGTTCTACAGGACGCTCAATCACACCAAGAAAACTGAAAATGAGATGTGCGACGAAGCGTAAGTTTGATTGATTGATTGACTGTAATTTTGTTAAGTTAAATAACACAAAGTTTATACAATTTGAACATAAAATGACGATTATTTCGTTCGTGTTTTCACAAAGTGACGAAACCCAAAGGGTAGTGTACTGTTGCATGAAGACAAAAAAATCCCGACATAGCGACAATTCAACGGGCATCCTATCGAACAACTTGTTAATTCTATAGCAGGACACGTTTCAATTGGTTTGTCACTCCTTTTGTGTAGCAATATCATGTGGCCCCCGTCACTTCGTGAAAACACGGATGAATTGATGGATTGTATTTTTCTCAATTTCAATAACACAAATATTATACAATTTGAACATAAAATAATGACCATTTTACAATAAATTACAAAAATAATGATGGTATCATATATCCATAACTTAGAATAACAAAATGTATATTTTACCGAAATGGGGGGGGGGGGGGTGGAGGGGGGGGGGGGGGGGGTATACAAAAGAAGTAATATCATTGAATTGATTAATTCATGTTTTGAAATATTTCATTAATTTATTTATTTATCTGTCTATTTATTCTTTATCTATGTACGTAATTTGTCGAACCTAGCAATCAACAAAATAAAAAACACCACCCTTGACCTGTTTTCACAGTTCTTTCGAACACATATCATATCTCATTCCAGATTTTGTCTGCTAGAGGCATCCTCAAAACGCATGGCATGGGATGGAATCAACAATACTACATACACAACAAGTCAACTGAAGTTATCGCTTCTTTTTACTCAAATATCAGTTGACGTAAGACGTGCAAATTGGAATAGTTGGTATGGACCGTGTATAGCGACTAAAAAGACTGAACAAACACTGGATACAGATGATAGCGTTAGATGATAACATAAGAGACAGTACTTTCACTCTATGCGAGTGAAATCATCCACTCGGTTTAGTCGTATTAGATTGAAATGAATGTTGTTTCACTCTGTTCTGAGTGAGAGAGATTGTATAGCGACTAAAAACACTGAACAAACACTCGATACAGAGGATAGCGTTAGATGATAACATAAGCATTAAGAGACAGTGCCCCCACTCTATGGCTCCTCACCTCACCTCACCCATCCCTTAGATTTGGGATCCGTCGGGGTGCAGCAGAGGATCTCCCAACCATCCTGACCATAGGTCTTCATTAATCCTTTCTACCTTCGGCTATCCGTAAGGTATTTCTTAGCTCAGTCCTGTCCAATCTCTGATGTTGTCTTCCTACTCTATGCGAGTAAAATCATTTTCTCGGTTCAATCGTATTAGAGTGAAAGGAATGGTATTTCACTCTGTTCTGAGTGAGAGAGATTGTATAGCGACTAAAAACACTGAACAAACACTCGATACAGAGGATAGCGTTAGATGATAACATAAGAGACAGTATCCTCACTCTATTCAGATTCTGAACGGTTTCATAATTGCTCTGCCCCAGTGGTATACGAGCACGACCGATAGATGGCGTGATCATATCTTCGTACAGAAAGCCAGAATGTTTGGTCTGATTTTTTCGTCGCCCGTGAATTCTCGGGGTCGCGCCCTCTTTCGGTCTGGTAGCAATGGAAAGAAAAGAGATCGATCGGGAGGGTATAGACTCTCATAAAAACGTTTAGAATCTGAACTACCACTCTATGCGAGTTAAATCATTCACTCGGTTCAGTCATATAAGAGTGAAAGGAATGGTGTTTCACTCTATTCAGTTTGAGAGAGAATGGCGGAATGTTATAGACTCGCTCATCTGTTGATTGTGAATAAGTAGGACGTAAACTGCCATATCTTGCCAGATGTTTGTTGTGCTAAATTGAAATAATGGAAAATATATTGCTTTCCTCAATAATTTTTGATGGATTTGTTCTTAAAGGTTTGTTAATCCGAAAGCTGATATAATGATAATATTTTCCTGAAATAAATCACGAGTATAAAAAAGTTATCGTGCAATAACCACATATCGGATTTTATAATGTACCAAAGTAGATAAATACATACAAATGAGCTAATGATAATGCTCGATTTTAATGAATACTAAATGAATACATTGGAAATAATCACAACTGTGTTACTTAATTATTGACCGATTTTATTTTTAACCTATCTTAAACTTTTGTTCGCTTTATTGCTCGTTCTTATTTATGATATCAATTACCATCTCTACTACATTTTCACTAGTAAAATCCTTTATATAAGGACTATCAAAGGAATTGAAAAATAAAATGATTTGATTTTATTTGATAACTAAATAGTATTTAATTCACGTATTAATATTCTGCGTAGTGTATAATTTTTATTTTCTTTTAAAATGATGAAATGTGTTGTTCATTCTAAACTTGATTATTGTATTTAATTGATAAGAAAAACAATATTTAAAAGAATAAATATGCATTGCATTATTTTGTGAGATTTCTATGAAAATATTGGATAAATGTTTAATTTTTACAAGTGGTGTGCGTTTTTACAAATGGTATGAAATACAAATAGAACAATACAAACAACAACGCACCCGAGGATCCAGGACCCCGTAACATAAAGGTTTGCGATTAATCGCTAATCTGATAGCGATCGATATCAATCGCAAGTCTATGGCAAATCATGTACAGAAGTTTGCAATTGATCGCAAAATCAAATAGCGATTAATCGCAAACCTTTATGTTACAGGGTCCAGGATTGACCTATGGGGGCGGGGGGCTGATCGTCTAGTAGTCCACATATGCATATTCTCTTGCATTGAACATACAATGACTGCATAGCACTCAACCATAGAATCCTTACATAACCCTCTGATCATACTTACCCCGAGGCGCGATCAGAGGACTCTGCGGTTGAATGCTATGCAATCACTGTGTGTTCAGTGGAATAGAATATACAGAGGTGTGTGATATCAGAACACACAGTCCTCAACTGGACTAATCTTCCAGTCGACAACTTGACAAGTATTATCAAATAAAAATATGTTTCGGTACCCGCCTCTTCTATCTCTATGAAGAGGGTGGGGGAGGGGCGGGGTCGGAAGAGTGACGCCCAATGTTATTTTCATCTTCCTCAATAGAGGAGGGGGGCGATTTTTCCCCTGGACCCCTGGGGGTGTATTAAGGAGATTTCATCACGAAATATGAATTTATAAGCACCATTATATCACAATAAATAGCACAATAAACACTCGAAGATCCAGCAAATGAACAGATGAAAGAAAAACATGATATTAAGTATTTCCGCAAAATAAAGTCGGCCATGAAAAATAGAGCCGTACGCCGTGTATTAAACTGTGCGGACACAACAATAACAATTCGGTTCCAATTTGAAAAGCATTAAAAAGGAGCAGTAAATTGGCGTTCGACTTAATTTTTTTTTCGGAAATAGGTTACATCGTGAAGAGAGAAGGAAATATTTTCAACTCATATTTTGGCAAAACTTTTTGCAAAACTTTGACAGATTCTTCTAAACGGATGTTAAAAAGACAAATAATAATTTTTGTGGGATCTATTATTGTTAATAAGATGGACTATTTTGGACTCACAGACGCGATCAAAGGGGGTATGTGTGATCACAGGGGCATGTAAGACTCTGTGGTTGAGTACTATGTTTTACCCTTTGTGTTCAGGGAAAGAATATGAACAAAAGCTGGTACTATACCGTCCTCAACTGAACAAGGTATCCCGACGCCCAATATCCCAGCTACTTTTTCAATTACAAAATCTTTGCACAAAATTAATTCTTATTTTTTCTCTACACGACGTGATGAGTGACGTCATGAGCTGAGCATCCAGAGTCCGAATTCCTTAAGCTTCTTTTTCTTTCCATCATGGCGCCCAAGATGGTTGCCATGGGCAACGTACACCTCGTCTCTATGGAGCGCCAACCAAGCGCGGTCAAAGTAGTGTTTTCCAGTAGGGAACCGTTCAAAGGTCATCTTCTTGCTTGGAATATCTGGAAAAAGAGGGAGGACCTTGGTCAGAGCGACCTGGTCCGACTCCAAGGTCCGACCGCGTTGGTTCTCCAACCGCTTCACCCATTCCCTCACCATGGCAACAACACCGGAAGTGGATTTCATGTACATGAAACACGGACAGGGGATGTGGTTCTCGAACCCTTGTGCAAGCCAGATATCGTAGAGGGTGTACTCCTCAAGGACCAACTCTACCGGGTTCTTGATCCAGACTGTGTCCACATCGACAAGCAGCACATCAAGCCCCTGCTCCAGTAACGTCCTGATATAGACGGTCCTACGACGAATGAGTTCCTGGTACCGCATGACAGGTCCATAGCGTCTGGTGAAGTTGAAGGCATACTGCTTCTGGTACAGGACACGGAACTCCTTGTTGGCCCGGATGGAGAAGTACTTGTAGGTGTCCTGGTCCTCTGCGACTACTGTGATGTTGTACCTGATCCCCAGTCTCCGAAGACTCTCCAACCAGTTCTCAGCGATATCGACAAACTCGGCGTTGACCGAAGTGAGAATTACAAAGCTATTGCTCTGAGAAGATGGCGCGGAGATGGTTTCCTGCATCCCATCCGAGGGCGCTTTCTCCAGTATCGGTTTATTCTGGATCTGGGAATTGACGATGTCCTTGAAATGCTGAAGGTCTTGTCCCAGCGGGTTGGACCGTTTGGAATCTGGTCCCCGAGCCTGGCGAGATCCGCGACCATCCGCGTTCTGAATCAGGAGTTGATAGTTACCGATTGAGGGCGGGCTATTCTTGTCCGTACCCGAGTTGAGAGGACCTTGGGATGAATGATAAGAAGGAATTGAATGAATTTGCGAAGATGAGTGTCACACCCGTAACCTTTTCTCTGTTAATACGCAATAATTTGAAAGCATTTTTAAAATTGTACTCGATTCTGTTAAAAGAAGATCCTACTCCATAAATCATCATTTTTAACAGGAGCAGAGAAAATTGGTGAGCAGATCAGAAAAATTGAAGATAATCGGACAAGTAATTAACAAAAATTGTGAATTTCTAAAGATTTGAAAAAGATGAGGATATCAGTGACAATTTTTAGAAATGTTGCAAATTTGGTGACATTATGGGTGCACTACTAACAAGATTTTTTAAAATATATCTCTGGTGCAAAATATATAATTTCTACCGAAAGATACCGACTTTCCATGAATGTAAACATCCAAATAGGGGAACTACATATTTATCATCAATTATATATCCCATAGTTTAAATTTTTAAGAAATCTTTTCTTTTGGGGGAGGACGTAAAATTTGATAACATTATGAATATAATGAATAGTCAGTTGTGCACCTATGACGTCATCAGTTGCCAATTTATCTAAATATTTAAACATTGATATCTTTCTTATTTAGCTGTTCGATTTTTCTCAAACCTTTTTTGGTTCTGTTCACCTGGTTTTTCTGCTCCTGTTGAAGAAATATTATTTTAGGGCAGTCTTTAACTTTAAGAATGTGATAGTTTCATGGTAATTGAGAACGACGCCATTGAGCCATAAATGGTAAATGACATTATTGTCCACTGATTGACCTCTGCTATTGGTCATTAATCGTTTATTCGTTAATATGGCATTAGATGTAACATCCTTCGAAAACACGATATAAACTATTTTCAAAAAGTTAACTAGAACGCTGACAATAGGTCCGTACACCGTGTATTCAACTGTGCGGACACAACAATGACAAGCCGATACCGATTTCAATAGCATTACAAAAGAGCATTGAAATTGCGTTCGACTTAACTTTTCGAAAATACTTTATATCGTGTTCGAAATACATTGTTCCCATAAACTAGAATTCTGAATAAAATGTTTACATTTATGTGGTAAATCGAGTATGATTGTGTTACCGGCCAAGTTAAAAAAAAAAAAAAAAGTTACAACGTGTTGCGTTTTATCGGCTTTGGTTTCCTGTAATGTGGCTATAAATGCATTAACAGAAAGCAGGCCGGGGGTATTTGGGGAATTCTTATTACATGGGAGAGTGGCGCACTAAACCCTCTGACATCCCGACAACGCTTTATTCTATGCGCATGGAAATCTGTAAACTTATTAAATGAAAGTGGGTAAAATAAGATTGCACTTTATTGCAATATTTTCATCCAGTGGGGTGTTATAGATATGGAAATGTAAAAGTGTGATACATTCCTCATCCTTTATCTTACCCTGAAAATTGGTAACTCTGGTGCACTACTAAACTGTATAGTGTTGCTAATAATACATGTAATACCAGTTTATGCAAACGTATGCACATTCTTTTTAAACTTAGGCCTGATTTATTAAAATAAGTATGTGCTGCTCGTTTGATATGCCTGAATTAGGGTATCAAAATAAACATTAAACATAGGAACAAAAATCATGAGGTTTGAGTGCAAAAGATATCTGCTATTATAAGAGAGCGTCAAAAATAGCAAGGGTGGGGGAGGTCTCCCACGCCCATTAGCCCAATACACTCAACTTTCATAATAGATGCATTCTTCTCAGAGAACTGTTCCTATTATAATAAGGGTGAACATTTTCATTCATATGACAGCCCTAATATGCCCAAAAAGATAGAAACGTTTATCGGGAGTGCCCTTTTTTGCAGGGTGATTACATATTTGTTTTAGCGTGAGCAGGAAAACCAACATGATCAATGAATGAATAGAATTTCCTTTGTGTGTTTATAGATACTTTCTATTGTGGTGAATGCAGTGAAAGTTTGCCCAATATTTGCATGCTGTTTGAGGAAGGAGGGGTAACGCTTATCTAGGCTTCCCGATCGAGGGATCTCTTATATGCTGTACTCTGTCTTCTTGGTCCAGTTGAGGAACCTGTGGCCAAATACTTGAATCTGCCTCTGATTGCTGTCCTTTCCCTGATCATACGTGTACTCCATGCATCACTACACACCAAGCACCCAACCCCTCCATGGCATTCATTTCCTTCGGCAAGAAACTCGTTGTGCTGCACTCAACCCAGGTGAGGCGAATGGAATACCTTGCAGAAATGCATTCATTGAAGAAGCTTACGCGCCTATTAGTTGCACTGCTCAAGCCAATAGCGATATTCTGTGGGGTTGAGCGCTGTGTATGTATATTCCCTGTATTTTCAATGCAGAGGTGGATGGGTAGTTTCACGAAAGTGTCAGTCCGTTATGCAACAAATGAATCTATTGACGACTACTCAATAGAATTCATTGACATTTAACATGAAACAGAAAGTATCTGTTACTTAAATTTCACGTTAACATTCATAACGTAAATGTGTAAGCCGTGGAATTCACCATCTGCGGAGGCAGAAGTTATTAGACCATAGGGTCCTCAATTGGACTATACCCTGGTACTCTTGTTAATAAGATCGTTACATATTAGAATAGGGAGGGGTAAACATCTCTAGTGTGGTAAAAATAGAATGGACGTGGCGTTCCAAGACGTGGCAAAATAATTATTTAGGTGGATGACTATTTTTTTTTCAAATATCACCCTCATGCGAAACTCAAGGTGGTGAAGATCGAGAAACGTTATGACCCTATTTCGTAAAGAATGATTATATTTCTTATATAGAATTTCCCCCATTAGATGTGGATCAGATAACCAATGAAAAAGGACATTCTTACATTATTATTCTGCTGACCAAGCCACTGGTTTTCGGACCTGGTTTTATATGTGCTTAATTCTGTAATACGTCCTGAAATAACAGTTTAAAATATCAATGATTAAACTTCCTGACTTTGCAGGAAATCACTAAATCACTGCCTATATTTATACCTCAATTACTAAAGGTTCACTCATCAAGCCTACTAATTTTGCAAAATAATCACTTATTAGCAAATCATATTTTACTTTGATTACCTGGCCTGATTCCTATACAAAGTGATCACAAGTTAACGAATCATTATTTTCTATAAAGATATAAAATAAAATTATTTTCTATGTTTTTCTATAATTAGCCCCCCTGAAGTTCTATCTTTAAACTCCCTCATTTCGCAAAATAATCACTAATTCACAAATCATATTTTTCTTTAACTAATTGGCCTTATTCCTACACTTAAATCATCAGAATTTCAACCATCAAACATCCTGACTTTGCAGAGTTATTACA
>BQKZ01002782.1:0-13268 GCA_036244855.1 Temnopleurus reevesii | reverse complement strand
GGACGGAGACATGAAAACAGGAGTAGCATCAATCTTACTCCCAACAACCGTGAAAGCATCTAGATTTCAAAATTTACTGGGGTGACCCCGAGGAGCTATGCCCTCACCCCTTCCAAAAAATCATAGATCAGCACCTGGTTGATAACAAATTTTAATGCCTCCTGTTATGTCATTGATCCAATACGAAAGATTGAGTGCAAGAAAAAAAACCCCAACCCCCACCACATCCCCCCTCCCCCCCCAAAAAAAAATAAAATAAAATAAAATTTCATAGGCAGGATATAATAGCAAGCTTCCTTCCTCTAAAATTAAAAAGACACCAAGTGTTAAGTATCATATACTTCCTTCTGCACTGCAGGAAAAACAATTAAATTTCTATGTTGTCCTTTTTACTTGTATGTTTTGATTGTACACAACAAGAAATTAGGGTACAGTTTTGCACCTTTAGGGGTGGTACAATAGCATCACCCTTTAGAGTGGAGACATGCACTCCTAGGGTACATACAAACATTGCTAAGACGAGCATAGTAGGTCTATGGATAGAGATAAGAACTCATTGTAGGGAGAAGATGTGCAGATATACATCAATAGGGTAGAGATATACATGGTGTCGATATGGCACCAGTGGCTGCACCCCTAAGGGTGCAACACTGAACCATAAATTCTTAGTATCTACATAATTTACTGGGTGGCATGGGGAATGATATTAAAAAATTGCATATTGTAAACTCTGCCCGAGTCAAAATTTCTTCAGTTGACATGATTCTTCTGAACAAATCATATGAAACATGTGTTAATTACCTCATCTCAATTCATTTTTTCGCAGGTCGAATAGATCAGAGACGCCAACCGTTCAGAATATGCATGAGGTGTACTTTCAGCCATTCACTTATGATGAAACCCTAGAATTTATTTGAAAGTACATCTCATGCAGATTATACCCCAACTGTTGGCATGTATGATCTATTGAGGGCACACAAATCTTTTCGTCTGGCGAGACTTTTATCTTAGATGAGGTAACTCACAATAAACTTGTCATGTTTGCTCTCACTTTTGCTCAGGTGTTGTGATATTTACATTTTGAACTTGTGCATAATCTCTAAGCCAATATTTTAGAATACAGATATTTCGGTGAATTTGGACCAGTTTGACACATCGTTGTGTATACAGAGTGGACATTTTCACAGGGAGAACACTCATCTGATATTGACAAAAATAAAACCATTGCAAAATTTCAGTTTGGTTGAGCCCTCATGGTTTTTCCTACTATGCATAATTAGACAAGGTAAAGTACTGATACATGTATTATTATTATCTGTACTTTTATTCAAATATTTGCAAAGTGACAAAAAACAAATGATTACATAACTTTGATACCGTTAGTTTGTAGTAAACCAACATGACAGTGTATAATATGAACATACATGAGAGTATAATACCATCGTATGTAATGTACAATATATTATTTCATCAATTTTCTTTGCAATGAATATCAATGAAGATATAGACCGGGGGCCAATTGCACAAAATGGTCTTAGTTATCCGCTTCTTACTAAGACGTCTTAACTTCTTGTGCCAACCTCTTAACAAAGATGTATTAACGTAAGTGTATATGTTAAGAGGGTGGTACAAGAAGTTAAGACGTCTGAGCAAGAAAAGGATAGCTAAGACCATTTCGTGCAACTGGCCCCTGATGCTTATGCTTTGACATAAAAACCTTGACCAGTTTTCATAGAAATAATCATAAAAATATAAATCTAAATGGAAAAAAATTGCAAGAACATATAAACACATATCATTTAGTGGCAAACCATTTTTCAAATAGCATGATCTGTTTCCTAGTGGAAAATATCACAATTTAAGATTGAAATTAATTGGCAATATAGCTTCTGACAAACCTGATGCCTATAAAAACAGCACTATGCAAAGCAGGTTTGACTAAATTCAATAAATCAAATAATTTAGTATCATTTTCATATCATTTTACATGTACATTGTAACACTGCAGAATGCAGAACATAATAATCAATGCCTATATTCAAGGTTATAATGCTGATCTTAGACAATCAATATCTCTTTAATAAATTCTCAGCATTAAAAGACAATTATTTCTCTGTATTCACAAAATAATGTTCACAATATTAGTGGCCAAAAATAACCCATCAGATGTACGAAGGTTTGTGACAATGTGAACAGAAAAAAGATTTTCCAATCACAAAGTATTTTCATATTGTTATTATCTGCTCATATCACTCAATATCAGCTATGAGCGATGGATAGAATTATATCTCTTATCTATGTAAACATGCCCTGATCCATAAAAGAAAATAATATGTTCCAGAGCTATTAAAAATGTAAATATTTTAGACTCCTTCTTAAATTGGGACTGTAAAATGTTGAGATTTCTGATTTAACAATGAAGCATTTCATGTCATATGATGTGCATCATGGAAATGCGCTGCTATGAATGATAGCGTTAGCAAGGGCTTACAAAAAGAGAATGACTCTGGGAGGAAATGGCGCATCGGTTTAAGATAGTGGATAGGTTTCATCTTTTATGCGTCACTCTGTATAGGCAGAGGTGGGTGGCAACATAATCATTCGTCACATTAGCTTAAATACATTATATACATTCATGCACCGAAGCGCATACACACAAGCAAAAGAAATTGAAAATAAAACAATCCTCAACCCCTAAGTTTTAGCCAGTACATAATACTTTCCCCATATCTAGGCACTTAGTACTATATTCTTTGGGGGGGATTCTGTACTACATGTATGTGCTCCATATAACAAAAACTCTTAGGGGGTGTTGTTCAAAATCAACTGCAAATCAACTGTAACTTTGTAAATTGTAACGCACATTTTCATTTGCGCACTGTATGCGCTTTTAACAAGACGTGCATGAAATAATGATTTTGATTGGCTCGTTCCGATTAACTGCAACTTGCGATCAATTGTAACTTTTGAGCAACACCCCCTTAGATTCATTTCATCAAGAAATAATTAAAATCTCATTACATACCACCACAGATCAGGAACCTGCCTGAAGTCCTATTAAAATGATCAAAAAGTCTATGGTCACAACAATAATTGGCATTTTCTCTTTTGCTCTCAACACATTGATTACACGAACTAAGTAGTTCCTAGACAAAGTCTATGGGAATTACATATTTCGGTAGTCAATGGGTTAAAAAATTAAACCAATACTCGTTGTGAAGAAGCTAACATTTCACAAATGATACAAATATTTATGAACGAGAATTAACATTTCCTTTCCTAATGTAAATGAAGTGAAACAATTACATTTAGACTGAGTTTCATATTTGAGATAACTGTACAACATTTGAGGGGTATATATGTTGATGAAATATTCAAGTTGATGAAATATTCAAATATTATAAGCATAAAGTGCAGATGTATGGTAAATGTACATTACTCTGAGCATTAAATTGTTACATCAAAATATAAAAAAATAAACAACAAATTTTTTGCTGGTAAATGGTTGATGATGAAATCATAAGAATTCACAAGTTAAAGGTAATTTACTTACAAAGCAGTCTGGAGAATGGGTCAGGCATGTAATAATATTTGTTTTTTGAGTAAATGTTTTTGCCAGGATATTATTGAGATGTATAGGCAAAAACTATAAATATTATCAAACTCAATGATGGGTTAATTGTTGACAGATTATTTTTCAATCTATCTTATATTCTTATAAAAGACCTGATCAGTCAAAACGAATATTGTTCCATTTCTTAAAGAATATATCCTCAGAAGCAGCTCAGTAATTTTGCCCATTTACATGTACATGTAGTATATTCTAGCACAGTTTGATTCTGGCCCTATTCAAATTATCGATGTGATTCAGACTCTGGGTTTGTACTAATCCTAAATCTGATCACTCAACTGCAATTTCCTCATAAAGTTAAATTCTTCTCTCGATTATTAAGTCCTTCAGGTGATTCAAACTTAGCACTGGTACTTGTTATAAATCTCTGTACAATTATAAGCTTACTTGTTATCGCTCTTCTAATTCAACTGCACATTCCTCATAAAATTTCTTTTCCTGATCTAAATCCTTCAGGTGATTCAAACTCAGGGTTGGTATTCATAATAATTCAACTGCAAGTTCCTCATAAAATTCAATTATTTTCCTGATCAAAATCCTTCAAGTAATGCAAACTCTCACTCGGTACTTGTTATCGCTCCTCTAATTCAACTGCAAGTTCCTCATAAAATTCAATTTCTTTTCCTGATCTAAATCCTTCAGGTGATTCAAACTCAGGGTTGGTACTCATGATAATTCAACTGCAAGTTCCTCAAAAAGTTAAATTCGTCTCTCGATTACGTCCTTCAGGTGATTCAAACTTTGCATTGGTACTTTAATATAAATCTCTGTACAACTGCAATTTCTCAAAAAGTAATTCTTTCTCTGACTAAATCCATAAGGTAATTCAAACTCTCACTTGGTACTTGTCAACAATCTTCTACGATAATTCAACTGTACCTCATAAAGTTAAACTCTTTTCCTGATCAAAATCCTTCAGGTGATTCAAATTCAGTGTGGTACTCATGATAATTCAACTGCACATAAGACTGTTCATTAGTTCCCTCAAGGGTCCCTCAGGATTCAAACCTTAGGGTTAGTACTCCTACTGGGTTCTATCTCACTCTCTGAGTGAACAGTAACGCTGAGTAGATTTGGCGGATCCTGGATGCTCCCTCTTGCTTCCTCCAGCTGGAAGTTCCCTGAAGACTCCGAATCAGAATCCACCTTGATCAAGGTATCCACGGCTGCGTAGTCGTCACCATCTTCCACGGACGTCATCGGCGATGGGGGCGGTGTCGGCGTCTCGGGTAGTCCGCCTACCGCGCCCCGCTCGCTGAGGTTATCCGACTGCATTCCGGCTAGGAGAGGGGTGTTCTCGGTGGGGGCGTCGCCAGCATCGGAGTCGGATTCCTCGTCGGAGTCGGCCACGCCAGGCGGGATGACCTTGCGCTTGCAGATCGGGCAGGTGCGACGGTTGTTCGTCAACCAGGGATCGATGCACTTGCAGTGGAATGCTGGGGGTTGAAAGTGACAACAATGCATTAGTACAGAAGATGGTAGGAATCTACAAACCCACTTGCCCGTTTGCCCTGGGCAAATGAAAGGCAGCAGGGGCAAGCATCTTTTACAGTCACTCACCAAAATGGGCAAGTGGCCATTTTTCAGAGGCTATTACTATCAGCAGATTAAGACTTTACCAAAAAATATATTTTGTTTCTTTTGAATGATTTTGACACGAGGTGTACACGTATTCAATGCCTGAATAAAATGAATCAGGACTTTCGGCATGCAATATATTTTATTCATTAGACTTTTGGTAAGGGATTCTTTTGAGTGATTTTGACATGAGGCTTACACATTATCAGGCAAGAAATGTTTCCTCTTTCTAGTCACTTGCCCATTGGGTAAGCGATAAAAGAAATTTGTAGAGGCCTGGGCCGTGTTTCACAAAATCGTTCTTAAAGTTACGCTCGACTTTAAGAAAGACTGCAGTATGATAACAACTCTAATACGCATAAGATTCTTGATCATTCACCACAAGAACTGATACCAGTCGTGCATAAAGTCATTCTCAAAGTTTTGTGCAATTTGGTGAAACACCACCCTGAAGTGGTATTCTGAACCAGTTTGAAAACCAAACTCGCAAGGTTGGACAAAGTGGGACCAATTCCTCCTCAGGTTGAAAAACACATCTCCAGAATATTATTTTGCCTGTAGTTCTTGGTTTCATTACACTAACATTTTAAGGTGTTGGGAAAAGGTTTTCTCTTACCATGATTACAAGGTAGAATGCGAAGCTTTTGGCCCTCTTCGTAGTCATCAAGGCATATGGCACATACATCATACTCATCACCTGTAAAGATAAACATATCAAGTAATCATTGAGATAATATGGCATAAAACCTTGAAAGGGTAGTTCCAACGGAGAGGTACAAGTCACAGACTTTCAGCAAAAATGTTGTGTTGAAATTTTCAAGATAAATATTCTCTACTGTATGGTTCTGAAAGCTGTCAGACTACCTGTTTATGATTGCAATTTAAAATATCATTCTGAGTTCGAAAAGAGTGTCACATATCCCTAACATACATTTAACAGCTTATAGAATGAACTAGAAATCATTTTCACTGTCATGAAAAGAAATATTAAAGAACTATAAATGAATACTGAAAACATCTGGAATGTCTTTAAGGGCTTTGAGCAGACAGCCTCCTACCCACAACGCTAATGCTCGTCTACAATGCTGTACAGGGCCAGTTCTTTCAGTGATAGCGGTATGTATCCTTCACTGGCGTATCCAGGATCGGCCAATGGGGGTGGAGGTAATGAGCAGGTTATGATTTCTGTCAACTGCCACTAGGGGCATGTCAACCAGAACTCTATTCATTGTACATCATAGTTTGCGCAACTTCTCATTGTAACATCACAACTGTGTTTCATCTGTGACAAGCCCCCCATCCACTCCCCCAAATCTGTCGTGCTAAATTTCCCAATTCTTATGGTCACTCATTCATATGTGACTAGCACATTTCTATATCATGCACGATCTGTCATGGGCTATTGAAATATTATCAGAGGTTCTCTGTAATGAGTCGACTTAAATCAAAGCTGATTCTGAAAATAAATATAAATAAAAGTAGTGAACATGTTCATATCGTCTGTGTTTTCAAAAAATTACGGGAGCCAAAGGGTATTGTTGCATGAAGACAAAGAAGACCCAACATAGCACCATTTCAACATGCATTCTATCGAACAACATGTTAATTCTATAGAAGGACACATTTCAATGGATTTGTAACACATTTCGTGTAACAAAACCCTCTAGCTTCCGTCACTTCGTGAAAACATAGACGATGTGTACTTCCGGTTGATATGCCACTCTCATAACCGTGAAACTCAAACAAACACAATAGTGATTCCGAGGGCATTTTATTGCCACCCCCTGGATCCGCCAGTGTACTTTTGATCTCACCCTCCGATTTCTATAAACTTTTTCTCATTTCAAGCTCCTCTGTCTATCTATAACGCCCATGATCAATTAGACCTCTTACAGAATACTGTACCTTTCTTGAATTTCTTTATGGGCAGCTTCTTGAGATGATCACGGGAAAGTCTTGCTTTCCTTCGACGTCTTTGATCTCTCACGTACTTAGCAATCTATAGAGAGAGATTGAGACAGATCATATGATAATATCATATTACATAATTTCTATTGTAATAATAGAACACAAATACATTTCAACAACCAAAATTTACTCATAACTCAAAATTGCTTGTATTATTTCTATCTTTCAAAATCAATTTGCAAATTTATTTTCCTGTGTAATTTCTTCAAGAATTTAGAAAATTAGTAGATTTGTTGTGGTTATCCTTAGAATGTTTCTAATCAGAAGGTAATATCAGACAATTTTGCCATTTCGTTTGCATCACAATGCTGTTATAAAATAAATCATTTCATTGATCTAAGAACAAGAATTAGGAGAATTCTGCTTTGCACTCAGACACTCTTTTCTGTCATAAATCACCCCAGGCTCAAACAGCTTAAAAATTTCTTATTTTAGAAAATCTTTTAAACTACTAAAGCAGTTTGTACCAACATTCGCAGAATGCGTGATTCCTAGAGGCACAATGGCACCTGGGGTGACTTATGAAACAAAAAAAAAATGATAAACATAATACAATAATTATATTCATATGGAACAACAAACAACATATGCTAATTATCATCTAAAGGTAACTAGTCCAGGGTCCAGATTCATTACAAGGTAGTATTCTCCCATTTCACTTGAAACAGGTGAGTTTTCGCTAGTTGCCAAATAGTTCAAGAATGGTGGAGTAAAAAGAGAGCAAGAAAAATTGCTAACAATGTGTATAAGGAAAAAAAAGTCTATTATACAATACTTACCTTCAATTGTGAGATTTCAGTCAATCGGATTCTCCACTGTAACGGAGGCCACGGGATAAACTTCAAATACGGGCATTAAAGGTTGGAAAGGGCCAGTGTAGATATTGCATAATTTGGTTGAAAAAAAAAATAAAAAGCTGTAGAATTCTTTGCTAAATCCTCTTCTTAATTCCCTTAACTCAGGGGATCAGGAGGGACTTGGGTCTTTCTGAAAGAGGGAAAAGGAGGAACAAATTTTCAAAGATATTTGAGCAGATGCAATGCTCCTTTTGGTTCCTCCAAACTTACCTCTGAAGACAACCTCTGAAGACAACCTTACCTTTGGTGAAACCTTTCATCCAGGGATAATATTAGTATATGTATCTACCTGTTTATCTGTAACATAGCAGGATTGGGCGTTACCCCCTTATGGTTTGTTAGAGAATAATTGACATATCTATTTGGATGAATGTTTGTAAAATTTGAACTTGTGTAAATCAAACCAAGACAACGAAAGATGTAACTACATATGTCCCTCCTTTGAAAGTAAAATACATGTAGCTTTTTAACAAATTGGGGTCCAGTTACAACATTTGGCATTTACGGTATGTTACTAAACTGGCTAGCTTGTCTGTAAACATCTATTTCAGTGTATATATGGAGCAAGACTTCATAGTAAACGGAGCTTACAATTTTTTAAAGTGACATTTTCCTATTGAAATTTGTGCACACCTATACATAACATGTTCGATCATGTTTAATTTCACCAGTACGATTACCAGAGAGTTGAAAAACATTACCGATAAAGTTTGTAACTGGGCATCCCTCCATTAAACAGTTTGGTTCCTTTCAAAAGCAAAGGGTGGTACTTTTTTGGTTGTGTTTATACATGTATATGTACCAGTATAAATGGTTGTGAGACAACTTGGCCAAGAAGTAGAATGGGGATATTCCATTATAACATATATTTTCCATAGACGTGACATCTCATGGAGATAATGTAAATTACGTGTAGGCAGAGTTGTCCAGCCCTAGTATTATTATACAAGCTACATCCAAGATTAAAACCGGGTGGGACTGGGCAAAAATCATGCACTTACCGACATCAAACCGCAGAAAGAAATACAAATTGCGCACACGACAAAGAAAGTGGAGAAGTAATAGACCCACGGATGATACAGTGTAGAGTCCTATCCTAGTCCTGTTTAACGAGAGACATTCATGCTAGTTGAACGGATATTATTCTTTAAACTTGTGGTGGGGGGGGGGGCTAAGCAAAATTTACGTAGTATTGAAGAACCAAGTTTTGTTGAGACTTACAATCTGGTTTCATGGAAAGATCATAGAACATAATTATTCAAATGTGCCATGGAATGAAATACTTACCAAATTCATATGCAAAGATTAAACAGCAATGAAGAACTTTGAGCCGATGTATATACAGAGCTGCCAACCAAAATCCGTATTTTCCTTCCCTTTCGTTTTCTTATGGAGTACTTTATTATATGGCCATCAGTAATTAAGTGATACATTGTTATGTCCACAATACCACCTCTTTGTACCCTTGAATCAATGGTATCAGCTGGAAAGCATCTGGAAGCTATTTATAAGATCGAGAGGTATGACATTTTGTAACAGCAAAATATTCATTTGATTCACACCCTAAATCAATAAAAAGTTTATGCCGTTGGATGATAAAGCGTTTTCGCGGATAAACAGGTGTGTTGGATTATATTCTTCTTCTCTTGTAAATTGATCTTGAATATCTATTCATTTGAACACTCCCTTGCTATGTGTAATAGAGTTGAAATGTGGAAAGGAATCCGTACTGGTTGGCAGCTCTGTATATATCATGCAAGCAAGTATTTAGGCTAATACTAGCTATGTCAGTGAAAAAGCTGTATTAAAGGGTGTATGAGGTACAAGAAAATTATTTGCATATTACTATATTATACAATATTAACCCACAATAGCTCCATCCGACATAATATGAATTACTAGTTATCCAAAGAGGATCAAATAACCAGCTCATTCACGATGGACGCATGGAACCTACATTTGAGTTAGCCTTCGAGCATTGCTTTTTTAAAGCCTGCATGTTCTTTGTGTGGATGTCCCTATCGTTTGACTGTTTGATTGGCACGTTCCGATCAACTACAACTTGCGATCAATTGCAACTTTTGAACAACACCCCATATTAAAGTCGGGTGGTCCAGTGGAAAACCTACACGATTGAGTGATTTCAGCAAGCAATGACTTAAGCTAGTGAAAATGAAAGCTTGATGGTGAATCAAAGCAGTGGTGTTAGAATTCTATCATCACACATATATTTTGGGTGGCGAAATATTGGAAGTGTGTAATAGCTTGCCAGCCCACAACTGCCAAATATTCCGTAATATGCATGGGGCAAAATTAAATTATGAATATCTCAACAGATGCACAAAAATGAGAGGAAGTATGACGAAAATAACCACATTCTCCACCACTCACTTGTGATGAAAGCTTTGAATTCATACCTCAATACACCTTTCACATATTCTGGAAATATTGGCATCTCCGTTAGCAACAAATCTCTAAAAGTATCATTAAGCCGTGAAATGAATCTGAAAATCTCTTGGCATTATAAAGTTTTAAAATATCCTGACCTCTATTTTCTACTATATATTTCAATTTTGTTTTGCATTTTTTAAAGTTCAGCTATGGGTTATTTGCTAAATCTTAATTGCAACAAAGACTATTAATAATGCAAAGCGCCTTGAGCACTCAGCAGAGTGGATACATGCAATATATAAATTGCATCTATTATTATTATTATATGGAGATGTTGGTCTCTTAAAATTCACAACATGTAGCATGAAATGGAGCATGAGAAAGCAGCATAGCTTAGAATGGAAACATTTTCAGGTGCTTCTTATTCAAACACATCTTATTCCTAGCTTCATATTTCGGTACCATGAATTCGCTAGAATTTTCATTCATAAAAATGTTGGGAGAAGGCAGGAATTATTTCAAATTAAAATGTCTGTTAAACTTGTGTACAACGATCTTTAAAAACATGAAAAAAACACCCCACTAATATGTAACTATGTCTGAACGTCAATGAGTTCACTAAAATTCATGTACGCTATAATAATGGCTTTTATAGTATTGCCTAACATTCCTATATGGGCAGGCATCTTTGCATTCAATTTAATCTTAATAGCATAAAGAGAGGTGGAAGATGTGTAGACACACAAACCTTGTTTATACTATTAGAAGAATTTAACTCAGAATTGCTGGTACCATTTGCTACCGCTATTAAATGGAAGATATGAATTGAAAAGGCGGATTTGTGGGGTTTATTACAGTCCTACTTACCTCGTTGAGCCAATGCACTGTATATCAAAGGCAGATCAGGCATACCTCTACTTGTACTTACCATTTACATGGAATGCAAATGTGCCCAAACGGGTTTTAAACTAAAACCCCATTCATGTTTATACAGTGTTTACCTGGTTTTCATCCAGTGATAATCAGTGCAATGATAGTCTGAAATGGCAATCAGACTATTTTAGGTCAATTTTTATGTTCCTGATCTATTGTCCAATGCAGCTAGAAACTTAACTAAAAGCATTTAGTTTGTATATGGGTGTTCACCGTATAAGCATGAATGAGGAATACGAAGCAAGCATCTTTCAAAGCTATTGTAGCAGTAATGGGGGAAAATAACAGATGGTATTGGTATCTAAGGCTGGGGGAGGGGATCAATTAAGACCCTTACTTACCACATTTAGCATAAATGGAGTATAAGAAGCAAGACTTAGCGGCAACGGTAGACAATCACAGAGGGAACTGGTATCGCGGGGTGCAAGAGGGGCACTAAAGCCCTTCACTTACCACATTTTGCGGTCAGAAGCCCTGGCGAGGCTTCTCTTGCTCATAAATCTGTTACTTCCAGATATCTTTCAAAACCAGTACAAGATGGGGGCAGGAAGGAGGTGTGGTGCCATGGGAGGGTGCACACGAGCCCCCTAGACTTACCAGATGTATAGCTAAGGGGCCCCCACTTGCAAAAATCTTACGAAACAACCACTTGTCGTTTGGGGGTCTCAAGGGGACGTGGCACTAGAGCCCCCTACTTACCGCATACAGCAGAAAGAAGAGCAAACAGGTTGATGTGACGCTAACAAAGGGTAAGAAGTAATATCCTAAAGATGGGGTGGTTGTAGGTAATAGAATCACATGGTATCTGAAAACATAACATGATATGGAAATAACCAAACAGAAGTCAGGGGAGGGGGAAATAAAACATGATAAGAGAATATCCATGCTCCCTCCATGCAGGGCTTAGTCTTCTGTCAATGATGTAGGTAGTGTCTATGTATTCATGCAGACATGAAAAGGTGTTGTTGTTATGATCATATTTCACCCAAGGGAGGTGTATAAAGTGAGTCATGGTATGAGATGGAAGATAAAGAGATGAAGATCGAGAGACACATGATATGGATGGAACAGACAGCTGGGAAAGCAAGCAGGATAAGGAGTAAGAAAGGGATAATAGCCCATGATATACAATTTGGTTTTGGCTGACAACCATTGCCAATAGACTCCAGCGTGAGTTAGTTTGGCACTACAAGTAGTGAGCAACTAAAAAAAGAGGGAGGTGTTAGAGTAAGGAAGGGCGTGCTAGATTTAGGAAGGATATGGTAGAGAAAGGAGGGATGTGGTAGAGTAAGGAGGGATGTGGTAGAGTAAGGAGGGGTGTGGTAGAGTAAGGAGGGGTGTGGTAGAGTAAGGAGGGGTGTGGTAGAGTAAGGAGGGGTGTGATCGAGTAAGGAGGGGTGTGGTAGAGTAAGGAGGGGAGTGGTAGATTAAGGAGGGGTGTGATAGAGTAAGGAGGGGTGAGGGGGAGTAAGGAGGGATGTGATAGAGTAAGGAGGAGTGTGGTAGAGTAAGGAGGGGTGTGGTACAGTAAGGAGGAGTGTGGTAGAGTAAGGAGGGGTGTGGTACAGTAAGGATGGGTGTGGTACAGTAAGGAGGGTGCAGTAGAGTAAGGAGGGGTGTGGTAGAGTAAGGAGGGGAGTGGTAGATTAAGGAGGGGTGTGATAGAGTAAGGAGGGGTGAGGGGGAGTAAGGAGGGGTGTGATAGAGTAAGGAGGAGTGTGGTAGAGTAAGGAGAGGTGTAGTAGAGTCAGGAGGGGTGTGGTACAGTAAGGAGGAGTGTGGGGGAGTAAGGAGGGGTGTGGTACAGTAAGGAGGGTGTGGTAGAGTAAGGAGGGGTGTGGTAGAGTAAGGAGGGTGTGGTAGAGTAAGGAGGGGTGTGGTAGAGTAAGGAGGAGTGTGGTAGAGTAAGG